>VZRF01006367.1:159114-206677 GCA_013396875.1 Vireo altiloquus
TTTTTTTTAATTAAATAAAAAGTTATTCCATCTAAGACCTGTATTCTGGCTTTGGATGGAGAATCTTGGCACCCCAGCCCATGACACATTAATTAGTGGGTGAATGAGAGTAGATGAAATATTAAAAAGAACACACAATAATATTTTTTCCTGAGGAGTACATGACTAATAACACATTTAAGATGCGTGAATAGCATTTGTATTAAAGTTTAATACCTCATTTGTAGGGCCCTGTTAAGTTAAAGCAATTTTGTGTAACAAGACAGAATGTGTTCAGAGTATTTATCAATTTATAACAATGAAGACAAAGAAATGATTTCTGGGTTCAAGAATAGAGCACAAAAATCTACTCATCAGTCAGGCTTTGTGTTTCTATTTTCATGTATGGAAAGAGCAGTAATTTGCAAAAGAAGAAATTAAAAATGTTTTGAATAAGATACACAAAAAAATCTAGATATCCAAGGATTTCTCTAATTATAAACTAATTATAAAACTTTTTTTTTGGAGGGCGCAAAATTCCATAACTATTAACATGAAAAGTCTTTAGCCAGGCCTTTTTACAATGTGAATTCTAATAATAACAATGTGAATCAATCATTTCAGTTTCAAAAATACGACCTTTTCCAGCAAAGACACAATATCTTTCTACAGTTTTCCTTGAATAAAATTCCAGTACACAGGACATATAGGCAAAAATAATATTTAATATAGAACAACAAATCTCTATTTAGTTGAATAATTTTATCTGAAACTCAGTAAAAAGTAGTTTTTATAAGTGAGAATAATAAAACTCAGTCTTGAACCAGGAACATAGGGTCTTGCATTTAGCAGCAACGGGGCACTCTGCTGGAATAAATTATTATTCCTAAATACTAAGACAGTAATTCTGTGCTGAAGGCAGCATATGGTATCAGCAGAACCTTATGATGTAACCAAATTCCATATATCATTGAACACATTAACGTTAGGGTTACAACTATCTGTGTATTTTCCTCATTGTATGATGCTTGGTTTTCTAATCAGAATGGGTTGCCTGTGCAGAGCTCTGAGAGTCATAGCCAGCCATATTCTATTACAACATCATTACCAACATTATTGATTCTTGAAGTGGATTTTTATTTTTCTTTTCATTTAAATACATTATTATTATTGATGATTGTGTGAAAAGCAAAAGGTAGATGTTAATTTTTGACTAGCTTTATTCATGCAATATAGTCTGCAGAATTAACATTAAAATCTCCATTAACTTCAGCAACATTAATATTGATGGTTTCATAGAATACAGTGATAGATGTTGATTCACAAAGTACAAGTTTGTTTTTATAAAACCCACATGGAAACACTACGATATTACAACCTTCATAACTTACCATAGAATCCCAGAATCATAGAATCATTAAGTTTGGGAAAGACCTCCAAGATCATTGAGTCCAACTTTTGACCAAACCTACCACGCCAACTTAAGCATAGCACTGAGTGCCATGTCCAGTCATTTCTTGAACACTTCCAGAGACAGTGACTTCACCACCTCTCTGGGCAGCCCATTCCAATGCTTAATTACCCTTTCTGCGAAGAAATTATTCCTGATGTCTGACCTGAATCTCTTCAGGGGCATCTTAAGATTATGTCCCCTCATCCTGTCACTACTTGCCTGGGAGAAGAGACCCACTCCCACAAGGCTACAGCCTCCTTTCAGGTAGTTGTAGGGAGCAATAAGGTTACTCCAGAGCCTCATTTTCTCCAGACTAAACAATGCCATCTCCCTCAGCTGTTCTTCATATGACTTGCTCTCCAGAACCTTCACCAAGTTTGTTGATTATCTGGACAGTCTCCAGCACCTCAGTGTCCTTCTTGCAGTGAGGGGCCCAGAGCTGAACACAGGATTTGAGCTGGGGCCTCACCAGTGCTGAGTACAGGGGGACAATCACTGCCCTGGTCCTGCTGGCCACACTGTTGCTGATACGGGCCAGGATGCCATTGGTCCTCTTGGCCACCTGGGTACACTGATAACTCATGTTCAGCACCTGTTGATCAGCATCCCCAAGCTCTTTTCTGCCCAGCAGCTTTCCAGCCACTCTGCCCCCAGCCTGTAGTGCTTCATGCGGCTGGACCTGGTACTTGGTCTTGGTGAACCTCCTACTCTTGGTCTTGGCCCATCAATCCAGACTGTTCAGATCGCTCTGCAGAGCCTTCCTGCCTCCCAGCAGATCGACACTCCCACCCAGGCTGGTGTAATCTGCAGACTTACTGAGGGTGCACTTGATCCCCTCTACCAAATGATCGATAAAGATTTTAAACAAGACTGTTTAAAAGGGCTCAGCACTGGGGAACACCGCTGGTGACCAGGTGGATGTAATTCCCTTCACCATCCCTCTCTGGGCCTGGCCATCCAGCCACTGAGCATAAAGCTGTATGTTCTGAAAGAGTAATGATCTCAAATATAAGGGATAGTCAAATCCTGGAATGAGATAATTAGAAAGAGTGAAGATCAGATTAATAGGTTAAAAAAATATCAGTGTACATGTATTCTTGCTTCAGTTTAGAAAGGTGAATTTGATGACTTTATAAAATCTTGAGGACTACTCCAATCCTACACAACTAGGTGACATATATTTTAGACAAATCAGTTTCTAAATCATCATTTATTCAGTACTGCTAATGAAGCCTTTAATCCACTTTTCCGTCTCCATTTAGAAATAGCCTCGTGTTTTAAACTTCTTACTTTTAGTCTAGAAAATAACATACTCAAAATAAATTGTAATTTTTTCCTGTACAGTACTCTATCTGAAACTATTACATCAATCTATTTATTAGGAACAAATATCTAGAAATACTATTTTCTGAGCTAGACATGAAAAACATAGCATAAATAGTAACTGGAACCTCACTGTTATATTTGCAGAGACTGCATATATCAAATCTATAGTATAAGAAATACCTTATTTCAAGTAAGCATAAAAACATCTTGAAGTTACTATAAATGCACAGGTCTTCTGAAGAATCTTCTCACCGACATTAAAGTCTTATGTCCAGAGAGGATCTTCTGAATTGCTTCATATTGACTTCAAAGACAATAAGAATAGAAGGAAAGCAGTTTTAAATCTTTTTAACTGGAAAGTCTTAGACATTTACTCTAAATAAAAGCAAAAGTATCACTACTATTAAGAGGATAGCTACTAAAAATTAAAAACAAAAATTAGTCTTCTTCCCATCCAAAGGTGCATACCTCAATATTTGGTAGAATATACTGTGCTATGCAAAACACTGTTATTCAGAATTATCAAGTTTGTAGTAGTTTGATAATTTTACCAAATTACAGGCTTCTAAAAAATACCAAGGGCCTAAGAATTCATGTAGATATTGAATATATTGCTCTTCCTTCTTTACAAATGTCATGAAGATCACTTTAAAAGGGAGGAAAATAGGGAAAGAGGATATATGAGAAAAGATACTTCACTTGATCACTGTCCTTGGAAATATAGATGCAATATTTTATTGTTTCATGTGCAGTAAGTGACTGCAATTAATGCTTTCCTAAAGATGACTGCAGTGTGGATGACACTTAGAAGCACACAGAACTTCTCAACAGCTTCAGCTAGCTCGAAATTAGGAAGCTCATAAAATCAATGACCATAAACTAAAAATACAGATAGTCTGCAAAAAGAGGTAATAAAATCACACAAAAAAAGTCTATAAAATTGGACAAATTGAAGAGAGTATTCTCATTAAAAAATCACTTGAAATATAGAAGTATTTTATACTCTTTTCCAACCACAATTTTAAGTAAAATCCCACTGAATGTAAGAAGGTTAGGCATCCTGTAGGGTAGAAGGGAAGACAAGTAAATCTGCAATGAATCATTGTGTGGACAAAGTTTTTAATATATATAATTATGATGATTTTTACCTACTAATCCTCCATCTGAGGATGGAAGATTACTACAGAACTAATTAAAAAAATATTACTGGTACATAGGCACTTAACTCATTATTGTCAGCTACAATAAGGGTTTTAAATATCTGTGAGAATCTGGGGTGAAGTGGTAAATTCTTATCAGATCTAGCAAAAACCCTCAGAAACTTAATTGTTCTGATATTATTTACATTTATTTGTATTCTGGAAGAACTAATGTGTTCTTCATCTGCTAGCATTTTGCAGCTTCTTAAGTAAATTCCACCTTCTAGAGCAGCCTCCAGCTTACAGTAGGATTACCACCCACACCGTAATGCCACTGCCTGGCTCCGAGGGTGGGAGTGCCAGAACAGCTCTGGGTAATGCCTGCACTGACTTCACCAAGAAACTCTTTTCCCAGCCAGCTGGGCCTTTGGCCAAAATTCCCACTCTGGCTGCACAATGGGGCTAGCTTGTCCCTGAGATTCTAACATGTTTTCCTTTGAAATCAATTAACCCTCCCCATTATCTTTCTCCTGCCTGTTATTAAGTCCAGAGATGGGCTTATCTTCCCAACTTCCCTTTGAGAAGACAAATCGTCTAGCAGCCAGCACAGCCCTGGTTGCTGTTGCTGAGAGTTATCTCAGTCACATCTTCTCTGCTTGTGAACAGTGGGCCAAAAAGAACATTATCCCTTTTTGGTCCCTCTAGTAACTGAGAGGTTTGGGAAGTTGTCACCCACACGGCATTGAGACTCTCAGGACACAAGTCCAGGCTGCTCTCTGAGAGCTAGCACAGGTCAGGCACAGGTCAGAACATCTGCTTTAGGCACTTGGCTGATGTGGTTTAGAACATAAGAGAATTTAACAGTGAGGATGTCAACCATTTCAAACATAGCCAAAAAATTAATGCTTCCGGGCAGTTATTTATTGGAACAGATTACTGAGCTATTGTGGCTTTAGAGAAAATAGTGCAGATTTTAGAATAAAAGTAATGCCATTCAAAAGTTTAAAAATTTCTAAATTTTCTTTCTTTCCTGAAATGCTTTCTAATGAAGGGTTGATATGTGTACTGTCTCTAAAGGATTAAATTGGCACTTAGACAAGAATAGTATTTTCAGCTAAACTGAATTCCTAGAAAAGCAGTTCTGTGTAACAATAGGTACTATTTTTACTGATGACATCAAATTTTGTGCAATGGAAATGGCCAAGGTTTTCACCATTTACCTCAGGGATTATTTTGCAGATTTATGCATATATCTAAGAAATGCACCAGATTTTTAATTTTATAAAGCCTGTTATAATTTAAATAACTGAAAAAAAGTCTAATAATGTGATGTTAGTGCCTATCTCTTTTGTCAAAAATATTCAACTATAGCTCCTCCCAGGGAAAATATCATCCCTGGACTGTTGCCAAGGTCAGTTCCAGTTTGGATTATCTACTGTACATGTGCCTGTAATTCATCACAGTGTAGGGGTTGCTCTCACCTGAGCATTAGCTTTTCTCAGAAAAGGATGATTGCTCCTCAATCAGTGGTCTTTGTTCTCAGCATTCATTTATGTATTGCTGTGATGTGCTTCTAACAGGATACACATTGCGATTGAGAATTACTACTTGTTGAATTTTCCAGTAGGTACTGAATAATAATGATTATTATGTAGGAAAAGAAAAAAAATTAGATGTACTCTCTGGATAGGTATCTAGAAAACTGGGAGCAAATAAGATTTGGGGAAGGAGAAATTCAGAGAACCTTTTTCCATACTTCATATTCAGGACCAAGAACTGGCTAATTTCCAGGGCTTGCCTCTTAGGTTTTCCTGTTCATGTTTAAATCCAAGCAGGGATGGGAGAAACAGAGAAACAAGGGATACCCTTTCCTAAGTTTCTGCTTAAGCACGAGTTTACAGAATCATTCCTTTCTCTGGAAACATCCTCTGTAACAACTACAGCCTATACAAGGTCAAGTCTAATAATGCTATTTTTGGACCCCAATGGAAGGAGGTTGCCAGCTGAGTTGCAAGTTATTTTCTCTCCGAAGGTCCAGTATCATTAAGATGCAGACAACTCTCTGCAGTCCTTAAAAATTTACCCTGAATTAGCCTACACCATAGCATATATGACAGTATTTTCTGTTTAACTCTGTCTGAATGAGTATTTTGCTCAGAAATAATTATCTATGTTACCTATGCCAGGGTATGAAGGTCACATTATTACCCAAAGAGAAGTGTTTAAAAGACTTTAAAAAGTAAATGAAGATTTAGAAGAAATTAGATGGAATGAATGGATGTTGCGTGGCAAAGGTCATTTTTTACTCTTAAAAATGATTGAAAGGCACTGTGGGATTTACACCGATAAAATTCCTGTTTAGTTTATCCTGTAAAAAATAACTTTGTCATTTAGGAAGATGGAATGAAGAGAGAGTGAGATGATCCATACATATATAATTTTTAGCAATACTTTTTAAATTAAAAGTGAATGTGTTTAGGTGAGTTGTTCACAGCTTGGTTTCCTTTTCACATTTTGTGAATCACACCATTATTAATAACAGATTTTAGAGCAGAAATTGCTCCGTGCAGTATATTGCTCAGCTAAATTCCTGCTCTTTTGGCAGAAGTAATGCCCTCAGCTGGCAGGAGTACTGACTTTCCCAGAAAAATGGTTAAAATGGATTTATTTACTTTGCAGGAAGTGGAGAATCCTTCCTCATTTTCCTGCAAAAAGAATAACTTGTAAGAGTCTTCATTTTGTCATCCTTTCAGTCTATTTAGACCTTGCATAAATGGAAAAATAGGAGTTAAATTAACGTAATGAATAAACTGAAGGTAATCACTGAATTAATGAGATAGCTGCAAATTAATTAGCTCACTAGAGTTAGACCACTTAAACCAGGTCTGAATTTAGTCTATTTTGTTTAAATAAATCTTAGAAATAAATTGAATTCAATGGAAACAAACAAACCAAAACTCCAATAAATAAGTAAACTAACTATAGAACTTTCATCACACTAGATATCTACAGCAAAGGACCACATGTTTCCTTAATGGCTATCTTTGTGGCATTAATGTCTGAGGGTTTGGGTTTTTTTAATTAACCTAATTTATTTTCAGTCTCTGTACTCTACATACTATCATTTCCAGAATGAATCTGCTTGAATTGATCCAGGACATCTCTGAACATAGTTAAGCCCTCATTTGAAAAACAGGACAGAAAATCAGGACAGTCTTTTACTCACTCAAAATATTCCTTTCAACAAACCAAAACAAATGCTTGAGCTAGGATATGTACATTCCCTCAGAAGGAAATAAGATATAAAAGGACAACAGAAACTGAGGCACAAAGGAGAAAAACAATTTATGAATACATGCAACAGCTTTTCCTTCTCCAAGAAAATTTCATAATATTTAAATGTGCCTCTCAGCATTAGCAGTAGACTAATTCCATTATCATAATTTATTAACCAGATCTTTTGTTCTACGTAGTAATACACTGTGTTTCCATGCTGTGTATTTTTTATCCTGTGACCTAATTTGCGTAAAAGGAAACTCTTATAACTCCCTTGTTGTAATGAATAAAATGTTAATGAAGAACTACAGAGAAATCCCCTTTGCATTAGTTCCTTATTCCCAGGAACATCATCATAAATTTGTTTGCCTGGTTCTGACAATGGTAGTGATGTTCAAGCTGTGGAGAAGCAATAGTTACACTAAATGGTTCTGATGGAAAAGTTAAAGATATTCAAGGCACTGTCATCAGGGATGGACTATTAGAATTTATCTTTGGGAAGATGAACCTGATGGATTTGGCCACAATCCAGGGTTTTTTTAAAACATTTGTCATCTGCATTGATAACTGCACTAGGAGATGCCTTTTCAGAAAATGTAAATTAAAAACAGAGTTGTGAAGAAAGATTTTTTTCTTCAATACATGGAAAACGGCAGATCAGTGCACTTTGCCACTGCATTTTGGTTATATGATTCAGTAATTTCTGGCAATGATAGCAAGATTGAAGTATTAAAGTATTAGAGTTAAACAACACAAATCATTATGTGTTTGTAGTGATTATAGATCACTTGTTAGTAGCTATGATATTTACTTCATTAGAAATTCCCAGGTTCTATTAGCCTTCACAGACTTTAAGACTAGATGGAATGGTAAATCATATAAGATCATAGTATTTATAATTCTATTCCACTTAAATAATTGAACTTTTATTAAGAAACAAAATATACATTAGCTGTAAATTGTATTCTGACTACTTTGTCAATATTAGTACAGAACTTTGAAAGTGTGTACGTCCATTTTAAGTTGTATTAATTTATGGTCTCAGTGTCTGACACTTCTGGATTTGCTTCAAACAGCTCTTTGGAACTGAGGCTTACTCCTGTCCTGAGGTATTCATATCCCTAAATGTCAGAGAATTTTTTGATTACCCTTTCCTGTAGATTAGCAAACTCATTTTAGCACCAAACTATTCTTTCTTTACAGAGATCTAACTTAAAGTCATGACAATTGCATGGTTGATATAATAATAAAAAAAATATGCAACTGTCTTAACACATCCTAAGATATTTTTTATTTTTCAATAAACATTCCCTAAGTTTTTCCAAGATGGAGAATTATGGCCATTAGGATTAACAGTTCAGACATACATAAAAGCTTCCCTGGGAAAAATTGTGTATAAACACCTATCTGTGGTTTTATGGTACTATTTCATGTTCCTGGTTTTCGTGCTGGATGAGAAGTACTTCAAACATAATAAGCACAATAAGTGACAAAATGGATCAGCTTGTAGGCAGCTGTTTGCCTGCCTCTGTTCTTCTCAGTACAGCATGACTTCAGTGGGTCATGGGTTTGCTTACTCAGCACAAGTGACTGGTCCTGTTCTTCTAAAATAGCTGTGTTGACACTCTCTTCAGGAAAAATGGAAGGGAATTTTCAGCTTTTACTCTGTTTAACCCTTTCTTCATGAATCTCTCTTTTCCTTATGCCAGAGTCAATAAATACACAAGACATTAGAATATATATTTGAAAAATATATATTTGAAATGTATAATGAAACAAATATTAAGCAAGTATATTATTTTTATGCTGTCATGAACTTTAACTCTATATTCTTATAGAAGCAAATTATATTTCATGCTTTCTGATGAATTCTTTCCTCAGATTGGAATAATACTAAGTATAAAAAATTTGGTGGATCATAACCCCAGCTGGCAAGTAAGTACCACACAAACGCTTACTTGCTCCCTGCCAGCCTGGTGAGGAGCAGAATCAGAAAGAAAATGTAAATCTGGTGGATTGACACAAGGGTTTAATTTAGTAATGTATAAAAAAAAAAAAATAGGAACAATAAGAAAATAATAATAGCAACAACAATAGTAATGGTAATGATAAGGACAGTGAGAGAGAGTAGGAAACCCCAAGAGAAACAAGCAATACACAATAAAATTGCTCACCAGCCACTCGCCAAAACCAGCCCATCCCTAAACAGCAGTTAGCTCCTCCTGGTCAATTGTTCCCAGTTTGTGTATAGGCATGTCCTTCAGTATGGAATATCTCTTTGGCCAGCTCAGATCAGCTGTCCTGGCTGTGCTTTGCCAGGTGCTTTTGTGTACCTCCTCACGTGCAGAGCATGAGACACTGAAAAGTCCTTGAATTAAAGGAAGCACTATTGAGCGACAGCCAAAATATCATAATGCTATCACTTTCAGTATCTTACTAATTCCCAATAATCACAGAACTATAGCAGCTATGAAGAATATAAACTGTATCCCAGACAAAACCAGGACAAAATGTTGTATGAAAATCTGCAAAAAAGAATTCTCTTCCTCTGCTTGTGAAATCCAAATATTCTTCTTGATTCAATACCTGTTAAAAACCTGTGTTGTGTCAAGAGAAGTGTTCATCACACTGTCAAAGGAGAAGAGATATCACAGCAGTGATATGTATCCAAAACCTGTTTGTTAAATCATACCACTCCTCCCATAGCTGCTTAGATATTCCCTTAATGAAAGTTCTTTTGTTGTCTGGACTGATATGCTATGAAAATAATATGAAAAATAATTCAGATTCCTAGCTGGCGATTTACACTGGAGTCAGAAAAAACTGTAGAACAAAGCTCCAAAGGTAAAAATGGAAGGAGGCTTCATTTCAGCAAGAATTGCAGTCCTAAGGCCTTAACAAACCTTTCGGGTTTTTTTCACCTGAAAAACCACTGCACTTTGAAAAGCACTTCAAAAGTCTTCTGGGTTTCCTCTTGTGCTTCAGTTTATACCCTGTTGATTTTGAGAGCTCAACATCTTGAGCTCAGCCCTTGTTTCTTCTTGCTATGTCATAGACTCAGCACAGGAGTTTGGCTTCCACAAAGTGAAGCAATTTCTACTTTCTTAATGATATAGAAAAACAGAGGGAAGTCCACTATTTAACAGTAATTTTGAGTAGGAATATTCACTTGGATCTGGGGAGTAATTGGACCAATTAACTTCCTTATTTGGAGGGCTCAGACTCTTACCTTGTGACTCCTTGGAGATTTCCCTGTGTCCAGGCTGCTCTGGAACAGCTGACAGTTTCCCTGTGAAGACAAAGTGAAGGATTAGCTTTTAACTTAAGAAAATATAAGGCATAAAGCAATCAGAGGGGTAGGAAGGGTAGAGTTTGTATTATGATCCAGTTTTCAAAATCTGCAATGGTGTTGAAATTGCAGATTAATATGAAGTCTAAACGTTCTAGACCACTTTTTTTTTTTTTCTGTTCACAATATTTTGGGTTTGTTTGAGAGAGAGAGACAAATAGAGCAGAAAAATTTGAGTTCTGATTTTGCTGGGATCTGTTGTGCAAGAGGAAGTTCAGAGTGTACCTCAGGAAAAGGTTCTTCACTGAAAGGATGGTCAGCCACCAGATGAGCCTCCACAAGGAAGTGGTCGTGGCACCAAGCCTGCCAGAGTTCAGAGTGTCTGGTTGATGCTTTCAGTCATATGGTTTAATTTCACGCAGTCATGTGAGGAGCAGGGAATTGCACTCGATCCTTAAGGGTGCCTTCCAATTCAAGATACTCTATCATTCTATGATGCAGCCGAAAAAGTAATACTGCATTAACAGAATTTGAGTTGGAGTACTGTTTTTGCTATGAAGTAATTGATGCAACAACATGGAATAATTCAGTAGTATTTTGTTTATTAAAAAAAAAGACAAAATACCATTGATTAATTTTCCTCATTTGAGTTTGCTAGAACAAACCTTTCATAATCTGAGTCTGCACGTCCTATTTTTGCTGGTGTGAGTACTGCCTGTATACCTTACAGGGATAGAAATGTACCAACTAGTTGCAGGAAGAAATAAATATGAAGAAAACCAATTAGTACAGCAAAGGCTTTGATTAAAAAACTGTGAAATTGTGGACAGAGACATTTCGTGGGATGCTAATAGTTTTTCATCTGTTCTGAACTCACAAGTCAGATCCTTTCCAACTCAAATCATTCTATGATTCTACGAAACCTATTTATAAATTTATGCAACTTTTTCTGAAAATCACTTGGTGTTTTGTTTTGATCTGCCACTATTGGAAGATTGTATCACTTTTATTGGTTAAAATTCTTTATGAACTTTCAAAACAGCTTTGGGTGGTGAATTGATCCTGATTGCATGCCAAGAGACCACCACATCACTCTATCACTCCCCCTCCTTAGATGGAAAGGTGAAAGAAAAATGTAGCTAATAACTCATGAGTGGTACCAAAACCTTGCCATGAAAACCCAATACATCCTGTTTAAAATTCATGCATATTCACTAATTCTTGGTGCAACAAGAAACTTTTTCTTAAATAACTTCCTTCCTCCCATTTTTGTGTCTGTTTCCATTTTCCTTCCTATACGGAATTAGCATATATATTTTTCAGTGGTATTTTCTTGTGGTAGGTTTTAGTTAGACCAATAATAATTCAATTGCATAGTTTTTAAAGAAATTGAACTAAACAAGTATTCCAGAAGAATACTCACTCATGATATATGAATAAATTATTCTCTATTTTCATTGGAAAATCTTTCTTGGTGCATTTTGAGTTTAGATAATACACCTAGGTCTCAATGGCTGTATCTCCAGCATTAAAAGTATCTCCTTCAAGAAATCAGCCCTTACAGCCAGACTAAGGGTTCAGGGCTAATCTATTCTTTACTGGATTTTGAATGCCCACACAGAACTCCCTTTAACCCACAGTGTGAGTCTTTATTCTTTCCGTGTTTGGGGGTGGGGAGGTGGTGTGCATTTTTGCAGCCCAAAGCACCTGGGTGTTGTGGTTATGTGATTGTCAACAAGATTAATGCTTTCAAGAAGGAATATTGAAGACATGCCTCATGCCTCAAAAACTGATCTGAAGGCACATGGAGCACTTGATGGTGTCAGTGTGACAGACAGGAGTAGCATGAGCTGAACTAAAATTGGTGATCTTATTCTGTAGCAGCTCCAGAGAACAGGCTGAGTGAGCTGAAAATATCTTAGCTATTCATTGTCCAGACTCTCACCGCTTTTGAGACAACCTAAGTATTTTATGCCATAAGCCATGTATTTTGTGATGTAGGTGAGCATTATCAGCTGATGAACTTACTGCTTATGAAAGTCATTCTTGCTATTAGTCTCTAAGTACTTTGAACTCTTCCATTCCATTTCTATTACTCCAATCTGATTTGTCATTATTTCCTGCCATATGATAATCTGATCCTATATCGGCAATATTTCCCAGCTTTATACTGTTGGCACATTTCATTAGGAAGCTCTTAGTTTATATTGCAATGAAATGTACGTCAAAGTATGTGTCAGCCTGTCTGCAGCCTGGTACTTTAAAAGCTCACTCTATCTCATCACAGGAAGGATGTTCTGTTTCACTGTCATTTCAAATGCTTTGCTGACTCCTGTAGTATTTCTGGCTTGAAAGTGTAACAAAGCCTCATGGGGAAATTTAGTGTGCTGGAATGTGTCCAGGTAGATTTGGCATAGTTACATACCCACCATCGACATTATCAGTTAATCCTTTACCTCCACACTGCACATCACTGCCATTTCTCTAAGCTGAGGTAATGCATTTGTCTTTGCAGCATAACTAACTTTAAGTTCTAACTCCTGTTCTCTGCAAAGTGACCACATTTTCTGATTTCTTGTGTTTTATTATGCATTGTTGATTTTTTTTTTCCCCAAAGGTTTAATTCAGCTTGCCTTTTAGAAATTTTTCTTATCCTTTTAGGTCTTATTTTCTGAAATGTTCCATTCTTAGTAATCAGTTCTGTTTTCTGTTCTGCATAAGCAGTCATTAAATTTCCTCTTATAGATGGTTTATTATCTGGTTATATCTAAAAGCCTTCACTGCAATCTTTTTCTCATGGTTTGGAGCCATGTTCACCTTTAAGTGTTTTGCTGTTATGCTGATTATAGTCTTACTGTTGCCTTTTCTTGGTATTAAAATTAAAACCAAAACACAGTTTATGGCGAAAAGGGGTTTTTACCTCAGTATTTACATAAGGATCCTTGGGTGCAGAACTTCATCCAGGTGGAATGCCATGAAAATGCACACCCCATTCCCTCACCCACCCCCGAAATACACGCAATTATAGGCCTTGCAAATTAACATATCTATCAAAGCCTTCCCCAATGAGAGGCTAGAGCAAACCCCCCATTCTGAGGAACATTCCCCCTGGATGGGCCTATCTTAGTTTACAAAATGTGTTCTGGAGAGGACCTTGGTGTCTGGGGCTCCCAGGATGTTTGGTCTCCTGGTTTAACAATACAGTGGGTCACAGCTGAGTTATCAGGATTGGAAAGTTACAAGTATGTAGGCTAAAAGCACTAAGAATACATAAAATGATATAAAAAGATACATAAGCATTGACATTACCACAAGGTTCTGTATTTTTCATTTTTGGAAGTAAGAATATTAATTACAGTTCTGCATTTATTCAGCCTTCTAATTTAAGTAAAAATATTACCTTAATAAGTATGAATACAAGATTTTATGGCTAGGTTCTCTGTAGTGTCCTGTCTTCCTGTTAAAAGAAGTTTAAATGGTATCAGTGTCTGATATTTACTGACAAAATGTTTGCTATCACCTTCAGATTATCTGAACCCAGCTGTCATTCTATTAGCATGTATTTTAGTTTTCTCTTCAAGATTTTACTGTTCATTATACCATTAACATTTACTGCTACCTCAATACCCATACCTTTATTGCTCCCTGATGTGGACACAGCAGATTTTTGATAGCTGTTTCAGTTCTGCCTAATATTTCACCAATTTTTTGGTTTCACTATAGTCAAGGTGGTTCTGCAGCATCAATTTGCTGCAATACTGTGTAAATAACAAGTTTAGGAAGGATAATGAAATGGATGTGATCTTGAAGGCTGAAATTTATTAAGTTTAGTATTTATAAATTCTATTTATCTATCTGAAAATGTATGTAGTATTCCAGTTGTCTTCTGTTCATTTTTTATTAATATGCCACTCTTTTGTTACATTTCTATTTAAAAATAAAAGCAAATACCCTTCCTCCTCCAGAAAGCTTTTCATCTATTAGAACTTTCATGGAGCACTTGAGGATTTTCTTTGCTCTTAACAGAAACTTTACTTCCAAATCCATGTATGTGTTAGTTTAACCTTGGTACATATGCTTAGCTAAAGGCTAAGAAAAGAAAGGTTCACTATTAAATGACTCATTAATCAGCTTTAAATCTGATGAATAATACTTTACAACCTCTTTGACATATGGTAGGGTGTGCAGCAAGTTTGGCATAATGGTTTCACTTAATAAACACCTGATTAGCATTGTTTAACAGGTTTAGATTGCATGAAAACAGTAAAATGGCCACAGTCTATCTAGTTAATTCCTCATTAGCAGCCTTACATTCACCGTGTCTGACAGACTGTATACCAGCTTTGACACAAGGTGACCTCTTGCATGGGCCTGTTCACCACCTTCAGTCTGTCATAAATGGAGTCAGTATAAATGTCAATAGGAATGTGCCATCACCAGAGATTTTTGAGAATTAAAATCCATCTGGTATCATAAAGGTTATTTTTTCCAACCTTATCATTACAGACCTGATGAAATTATATTGAATAACAGGTAAAAATGTAAGGAGATAAAACCACAGTAAAATGTCTGGGTGGGGACTTTTATTTAATAGATGTTGTAAAAGATGAAAATATGTAATCTGTTTCAGAAAGTAGGGAAAATGTATCATAGCTTATAAATGCATAGTTCTTAAATTTTAAACAAATATGAAAACATTTATTCAGTCAAAAGCTTTGGGGAACTGTTTGCCACTTTAATTTGGATTAATGCATTTCTAAAATACATTGTTTATTTCCTTGGAAAAGTGATTAGAGGATTACAGCTTATTCACTTTATTTCCTCACAGTGTGGGTTATCCAGGAGCTAATGATATCCTGGTTCTGGTATGGGGACAAGAAGACAATTTTAACTAAAATAATTGGAGAATCTGATGCAGTCAACTTATTCTCCAGTATGAATTAACACCAACTTCTTCCCTGATGTGTACTCCATCTAACAAAGCATAATGTAATATCAGACAGTGCAGTGGTCATAGAAGATTAGTCACCATCACATTACAAAAATTACATCCACAAGGTAGGAAATATACCCTGCAGATCTTCTACTGATTGAAAGTCCTGTGAATTTGGTGAATGAGAATATCTTTCCCAGTACTAGTTTTTATAATGTAAACTCGAATTAAAAATTCTGTCCTCTTTTAGAAGTTATTTCTGAACTAAACATAACTGATTCTGGAAATATGATGGTAGAATATATAGTTCAGCCTACTATGCCTGCAGTGCAAAGCACAACAGTGATGGAAATTTCCTATAGAGATTATGGTCAGATGGTAAATTGGGAAAGAAACAATAAAAAATGGAGGCAAAAGCAAACACATGGGAAATGAAAGAATGACTTCTGAGCTCTACTTGGCCATGAAACACAGTCCCTATGGGACACCACTACCATCCACTCTATTGCTGTCTACTCTGCTGTCATTCCTGAACCAGTGGAGACACCAAAGACAGAGAGCAAAAAAAGGAAACTTGGTATATAAAACAGGGTGATTGAAGATAGTGTCAGAACTGGGGAGGGGGGAGAGGGGGGGAAGTGGTAAGTGTCATAAAATTTAAAAGCCTAAACCAACATTTACCTATTCAAATATTCAGTTACACTGACATGAATATTGTCATTTCTCCATAAGATATATTTAGATTTCTATCCAAGATAGTATTCAAATCTATGCCTCTGTGTCTCACTTTTCTCCATTGTCTGTGTAGAAACCTTAAACAGCTGTACATATGATGAAATGAGAGGAAAAAAATTATCCAGGGCAAAAGTAAAGATGAACTTCATACTGTTTGATGAGGATTTTTTGCGTTCTCTGATGAAATGCTCTGTGTTCCAGAAGAGGTCCGTAAATTCTGTACACAAGATCATGTTTTCCAAATTAAGAGTACACAATTTTCTTGCACAACAATGATTGCTTCAGCCCTGAGGAGCTTCAGTATCATCAATAATCTTCAGGAATTTTGCCTAACTAAGAGAGACAGTGTCAAGAATGGTCACTAACTCTTGCTTATCTTTGTCCACATGATTATTTTAATTAATTTGATTGAGATTAATTATCTTAGTAAGGTGGCTGTCTTCTCCCTCCACTCTGCTCTGGTTAGGCTGTGTCAGGAGTGCTTTATCCATTTCTGGGCTCCCCAGTTCAGGAAAGACAAGGAGGTTGAAAGGATCCAGTGGAAGGCTAAGGAGATGGTTAGGGGATGGAGCCATGTCTCTGATGAGGAAAGACTGAGGTAGCTGGGCCAATTTAGCCTGGAGAAGGCTGAGAGAGGATCTTAGGAATCCATACAAATATCTTAAGGGGGTGCATCTAGAGCAAGGGGCTAGACTTTTTACAGTGGTTCTCACTGATGGGATAATGGACAACGGGCACAAACTAAAACCCAGGAAGTTCCATCTGAATATTAATAAACACTGTAACAGAATGCCCAGAGAGTTTGGGGAGTCTACTTCTTCGGACATATTCAAAACCTGCCTGGACACAATACTGTACAACCCGCCCTGGGTGACCCTGCTTTATCAGGGGATTGGACTAGATCTCCCATCTAGTTCCTTGTGATCCCAACCATTCCATGATGCTGTGATTCTTCAGAGTGCTGACCTTGCAATTTAAATGTGGGATTTATTACTATTTGGCAATTGAAGTGGAATTATTCACAGACTCAAATAAAAGTTCCTAAAAATGCATTAAAAGATTCAGAACAAAATAACGTGGAGCTCTCAGTCATTTATGCCTTTGGAAGCACCCCTGAAAACAACTTTCCTGCAGCGCTAGCAAGAGTGCAAAGAAAGTTGCTGTGCCTACAGAAAACATTATTGTTGAATACAGCCTTACAATTTAAGCAATTGTTTTTGACAGGTCATAGTAATATAGAAGTCACTTGAGGCGTAAGTCCATTTTGTCATGTCCAGTTTATATACATCAGACAAGATGACCTACAAAACCAACATTTCAATGGGCCTTTGCTGATTTCCACAAGCTGAGGACTGGACAACTGATTTTTAAGGCTGTTTTGTGATTATGTTTAGAAATGACAAAGGTTAATGAAATGATGCAATTTTAGGAGCAGATTTAAGAGATTTGATCTTACCTAGTAGAAGTTATATATTAAAGAAGATGTGGTGTTTATCATACTTTATCATACTCGCTGTAATCCAAGGCTCTTTTCAGTACACTTTTTAGCGATAATAAAGATGAGAGCTCACAATAGAGTATTCCAGATGTTTACACAGAGATGAATTGAAGTAGACTCAGTAGTTGTGCAGTTGGTAAAAAGAAGTGGTTATGTGGTTATATGTTCATAATCCAGAATTCATACTTGCTTAAAACCTAAATATTACATTCAAATTTATTTTTATGCAATTGCTATGTTTACAGAATTTTTCAATTTAATTTTCCACTGGTCAAAAAATTGTAATGAAAAGCTTTAAAAAAGCAGCTTCTATAATTAAAAAAAACAATATATATATATACAATGTATTATAATATCATTACCATTATAAGAAAATTTAAAAATTAATGATTTTAGTTTTGGTCTTATTGTTGCTCATATTTCTATTTTCTCTTTATTTTCTCATGCTGGTGTAGACACTAAACTGAAAAAGAAAAACACACTGAGGTGAATATTCAGTTTAGATTTTGGACTACATATCAAAAGTTCAGAGATTTTTTTTGAGTAGCTTTGGGAAGAATTCTTGAAATTATATTTTATTTTCATTTTTTTGTACTTTTTTATGCTTTTCATCATCTGCTGCTCATCAATATAAGAATCCACCATTATACTTGAAAATAATTACATTCACAAGGAACTCCCACTGCAAATGATAATATTTGCATATCTGATTAAATCTTATCTATCTAAACTAATAGATCAAACAATTATTTAGCAAAATGTCCCCATATACACTAACAATGAACTCTACAATTATTTGTAGGAATAGAGCTGCTTTTCTGATATGGCAGGCTATGTAGGCATGAATAAGTGTGTTATCTTTAAAACACCCGTTAAAGGGAAAATCTTAACTATTGTCTAAAATTTGTACCAGTGACAATTGTATAAGGCAGGAAGTCTTAAAATAATCAGTTTTGTACATTTATTTTGTATTTTTCCTACAAAATTTAAATGTGGTTTTTATATCCTTATTTTCTTTCTGAATATCAGTTGTCTAATATTTATTCAATATAGAGAGGAATTACAAAAAGTGAATTAAAATCTTTGGGCCAGATACATTTATCATTTAATTCACATTGCTCATGCATTTTGGCTTCTCTGAGATGCAGTTGTTGTATGCAGACACATTCATAAAACAGGAAATCCCAGAGGTCTGGTGTTTCTTCAATCAGGCATGAAGAGAATGGAAAGAAAGTACTGGCAAATACTAATATGAATAAGAACACCTTTTTTTTTTCAGTATTCCTGTTAAAAACTAAGAAGTATGAAAATTCTTCACATATGGAAATTAGTTTTTCCATCCTGATATTCCTTTACATCAACTATTTTCATATCATTAATTTATATATATAATTCAATGTCTCTCCAGTCCTTTCAGAGCAGCCAAAGTATAAGCCTGGTGTACAAGTTAGCTATGTCATTCTTATGTTTTTACATATCCAGAGGGTATTCTTCCACACGTTTTGAGTTTGGATCTTGCTTTTTGTTTTAGTTTGTGTGTATATGTGCGTGTGTGTGTGTGTGTGTGTGTGTGTGTGTTTTTGGTTTTTTTCTTTCTCGTCATTGCTTATTTCCTCTTCTAGTTCTTGCTCTAGACCACTTTTCTTTTAAAAGTTCTTGTTTTAACCAGTCTTTAAAGGAGGTAACGTACTCAAAGTTAAGAGTGCCTGCTGTTCCAGCAGCTATCAGATACACTTTTAAAAGTGTTTTTATTTCGTGGTTATTTGTTTACTTATGCCACAATATACCATGGAAGTGCATGATGTCAAATGATTTTTAACATGCACAGTCTTTTTATGTAAAAGGTGATTGCTGTGATGATAAACTTCAACAACAGAATAATAACTATCAATCTAATGCTTAAATAAAATAGAGATACGTATTTTTAAAAAATTAATATCTTACCAGTTTCTAGTACCAGCAGCAACTTATGATGCAGAAATAGGTCTTGAAAGTGTTCAAAACTTTTGCATTTTTAATTCTAACACAATGTCTTTATCATTGATCTATCAGTTTTGCCACAATTTACAGAAGAGTTACACATAATATAATGAACACTAAATAAAAGTAGATTTCAGGTTCTTAAAGATATGATATGTTTTTTCCACGAAGTCCATAGTCATCCATATTGAACCCAAACATGCAGGAAGACGTAGGTGGAAGTATATTAAATCTGACAAATGACCTCCCATGTGCAAAGGAGGAAATAAAGATTCATTCTCCATGTTTGTGAGATCATTTTGATGAAGGGAAGGCTAATTGAGGATGACATATATTCTAAATCTAATTTAAATCAGCATTTTTACATGAAGACTCATCACATTTCCAATGGTATGCTCTACCATAAAACAGCTTAGTAAAGACATTGTGAATTAGATTCTGGATGTTTTTTTAAATGCTTCAACAGAATTGACATTTTTAGTACCAATGAGTTTCCAGTCTTAAATTTAGTACAAACAAGGTACCTGTGGTATTTCACAACTTCTGTGAGAAGATGCTATTGGAGTTAATTCAGAGGAGGGCCACAAATGTGATCAGAGAGATGAAACACTTCTCCAATGAAGACAGACTCTGACAGCTGGGGCTGTTCAACTTGGAGAAGGCTCCAAGGATACCTCACTGAAGTTCCAGTACCTAAAAGTGGCCTACAAGAAAGCTGGAGAGAGACTAGGGCATTGACAAGGGCATGTAGTGATAAGTAGACCTATCTGTCTATCTTAGTAGATAAGACAAAGGTTCATGGCTCTGAATTGGAAAAGGACAGCTTTAGAATAGGTATCAGGAAAATTCTGATCGCTGAGGGCCATGAGCCACTGTAACAGTTGCCCAAAGAAGCTGTGGATGCCCCATCCCTGGAAGCGTTCAAGGTCAAGGACTTTGAGGAGCCTGATCTAGCGGAAGGCTCTGTCTAGCCTATGACAGAGGGGATGGAACTAGATAATCTTAAAGCTCCCTTCCAAGTGAAACCATTCCCCAATACTGCTGCTTCTTAATACAATAAAGTTGCATGTTTCTGAGAAGATTGCAACTAGTATGGGATTATGTTTAGCAAACGTGGGAAAATATGGGATTTCTTCCGGTAAAAACAATCACCTTGAAACCATTGTAATGTTAAATTACAGACTTTTCCACTGGAATTCATTAGGTATTCATATTTAAGAACAAATGGTGTTGTTTTGTCTTTTAAATGAGAAGGCCTGCCATTAAGTCCTGCTACTTCTCATTTTAAATGGTAAAAATATCTTGAGACCATTATTAACTCAACAAAAAATTAATAATTCAGTTCCTTAAAAATATTCATATCATCTTACACTATTAATTTTGCTTTGTTAACACCAAAGATTACAGATTTTGTAGGAAATACATACTATGAAAAATCATTTTTCACACAAAGATGAAATTGCATTTTGAAGACATATATGAAATTATAGTATAAAACTCTGTATAACTCTGCAGTGAACAGACAGGACAAACCATTTAGGAGATTTTCCACCTGTATGCATGGGTAATACTTTTCAACAACTTCAATTAAATTCACATGTAAATATTTTTACACAAGGAAGGATGGTGTAAACAAATTTGATAATCTTATTTATAATAGTTGGTTTCCATTCTCACATTGGTCATTGAACCATCTCTCCACCATGAAAAAACTCACCAAACTTCAGTTTTCTCTAGTACAGCAATATTTTAGAAGTAGATGAGTACCAACATGTATTTTATTTTTCTTCTGCTGATTTTTTTTCTCTTAAAAATTCTACAACTTCAAAACTGCACCATAAAATTTTGCAAATTTACTGTTCATACATTGATAATAAAGCTGACAATAGCAATTAGAAGCTCTGTTTTACCATTTCAGACATTAGATAGCACAACAGAAAAAAAATATTACTTATATTTTAAGGAAGACTGCTCTTCATGGAGTGGCCTCTTCAGCTTTGTGAAAATTATATGTGACTGTAGCCCAAAACTATTAAAAAAAAACCCAAACAAAATAGGAATGTGACGCAAATTTCAAAGAAGTTAAAAAAAGGATGATTGAGCCTACCCTTTGCCAGCATTGAATGATGACCACAATGCCCAGAAAAAGGGGCTAAAAGCCTTCTTGAAGCAAGAATAAAGATCCTCAATAATGATCCAAGAAGACTCCAGGGAGGTGAGGTAGTATTGACACATGAATGTGTCAATACATTCTTCTATGAAAAGATTATCTCCACTTGGTGGGTGCATAGTAATTGCTGTGAAGTATTACTTCTGCATCGGAATCCTAATTTTATATGCTATATGTCATAGAAAACATGAATCTGAGATTACGCCTTGGCATCTATAAAGTGTTATTTCCTTAATTTTTAATGAATAAAATGCTCCTTTATTTCCCAAAAGTGGAAAAAGAGCACAGACATGTCTAAATCAGATAAGCATGTCTAAAAAAGAAAATAAAACCCTAGTTTTTTTCCTTAAATGAACAGTAGTATTTGCTTAAAATTCATGTTACTTGACTTCTGGATCTCTTCCTGGCTTAGCCTCTGCAGTGTGCTTCCACTCATGCTGAACAAATTAAATGGAAAGAAACACCATTCAGCAAATAGTAACAGAAAAAAAAATCAAATTGCACCAACTAGTTTACTCATGTAGGTATTTTTCTGTGTAATAATAATTTACAACTTCTGACACCTTCCCAATCTACTATTAGCAACTTTGGATATAAGGAGAGCAAAAGGAACACTGTAGTGTATAACTCAGGCTCTGTTGCTTGTAATGATTGTGTTCTTCTTTTAAGGCTTCATTTATTCTTGACAGAAACAATTATGTAGAATTATGTGGAATAATTATATTGAAGGCAGGTTGTATGCAGTGTTCAAATTAGAAAGTACAGAGCACTGTTTGACTGCTACCTAGAATATCCTGGACATTGAATAAAAGTTTATATCAAAAGGCAACAATATTACACCTCTGTAATTTATTATTTAATTTAAATATCACAATATTCACAGTGTAACTGGACAATATACAGAAATAATCCAAATATAACTCCACAGCCAGGGCTTACTTTATATTGAAATGCATACTCTTACGTACAGAAAAAAATTATTGGAATGTATATATACAAGTGTACTAGAGAAGTGGTTTATTTTTGAATTTAAAAAAAAATTAAGAAAAAAAAGAGAAGAAAGATTTCTCAATATACCAGCCTATTTTTATTCAATGTTATTTCACAATTTTTCATGTGCTTCAACTGTACTAATGGGAGCTGGAATAATGTAAAAACAAATAACATTCCCAAAAGTGATGCCAGTGGTAAGTAATTTCATACAGTCATAGAATGGCTTAGGTCGAAGTGGACCTTTAAGATCATATCATTTTAACCCCACTGCCATTGGCAGAGACACCTTTCGCTAGACAAGGTGAATCAGAGCCCCATCCAACCTGGCTTTGAACACTTCAAGTGAGGGGGTGACCACAACATCTCTGGGCAACCTGTTAAAGCACCTCATGACCCTCACAGTTAAGAGTTTCTTCTAATGTCTGAACCAAATCTGCCCTCTCTCAGTTTAACACCATTAACCTCTGTCGTATCACTAAGTGCCCTTATTTTAAGTCTGTATTGAGTTTGCATGGCCAGGTTTTGGTAGTGGGAGGTCTGCAGGGGTGGCTTCTGTGAGAATGTGTTAGAAACTTCCTCCATATCCAGCAGAGCCAATGCCAGGTGGCTGCAGGACAGATGTACCACCAGCCAAGGCTGAGGCCAATAAGAAATGGTGGAACTATCTATGTGACAATATAATTAAGAAGGAAAAAGTCCAGGTAGAGGATGTCAGTTGCTCTTGCCTCATTCAACCTATTTTTTAATGTTTGAAGAAATGAAAAAATGAAAGGATTGCTGACATTCAGTAGAACTAAATAATAGCAACCAAATTCAATCTTAACTTAAAGAAAATTTACTTTGACTTTATTGATGTTGTAGTAGTACAAGAAATAATTCTCTGTCTCTTGCACATTGTCACTTTAAGTATAGAAAGGAGTGATGCAGAGATTGCATAAAAGGGGAAGTTGTAACTGCTTTTTGATTTCCATCTATAAAGCAGAAAAGTAGAAATCTCATTTATGAAATTGAATTTACTTTCTTTATAGCATTCCAATAATTTTATGTATTACATGCAAGTTTGTGGCAGGGTGTTGAATCCTGGGTGAGAAAAGAAAAAAATGTTAGAAGAATTGGTAAAACAAAAAGGTTTTTAAAAATATTAAGTAAAATTTTATGGCTTTGCTAGAGTCATTAATGAAATATGGTTAATTAATACTTGCTTTTCGCTGATATCTCAGTTTGAAAGTTGATTTCTTGCTATTTAGGTGGTCAGCTTGTCAAAACCGTAATCTCTGGGTTGGAAAGTACAATTTTTGAGTTACGTTTTCTCACCACAGAATACCTGTTTCCGTTAGAAAAAGAAAAATAGTCTTTGCCCGTTCCCAGTAAAGCCTTTTTTCACTGCGACTTTTTCAGTGCCAAAATCCTTTTTTGACATCATCATTAATTATTAGTTATTAGCTGACTTTCCCCTTCCTTGCCTCCCAATAAAAAAAAAAAAAGAGAACTTCAGAAATTAATATTCTCTACTATCTACACATAGTAGCATATATTTGCTAATTTTTACAGGCATTTTAAAAGCTGAGTATCCAGGAAAAGTAGAAGGGTGGTTTATCCTTCTTGGGCAAAACTTAACAACAATAAAATTTGTCAGGGGTTGATCTTTAGCTCTTGATTCTTCTGATTCTTGAAGCCATGCCAGTGGATACTGCTTTAACTCATAGATGTTCATAGGTATCCGTATGAGGACTAACAGAAGTTATAAACACCTATTTGTGCTTAGTGTGGAGGAAATTTAGGCAAATTTCAGTGGATATTTTCACTTTAGCTGCAATGAAATTTTACATGAATTTATCCTATTCTTTTCATATCTTTCTTAGTCTCTTTGTTTACCTCACAATATAATTAGCTTTTTTCCCTTAATAATTTGCTACATTTATTATTCTTATCATCACTGCAAATGGAAATACAGCAGTTATGATGGATTATTCGAATGATCTTACTTTTCTAACACCCTAGTGCATAGGGTATTATTTCAATCGTTACAGTTTTCTTCAAATTCATGCCTAAAATTACAAATATACTATTATTTTAGGTGTGTAAACAAAAGTGTTGTGGAATTTGAAATATTGCACAGTTTCAACACCAGTGAGTGGTGCTAACATAAGACATTTTGATGCCACTTAATTTAAACATTTTATCTGTTTTTAAATTTCACTGTGTCTAGGACTACAAGAGTGAAACTGGTTTATTCTCTGACATCTTACTGAATTACACCAATTTCTTTCCTCTTCATTGGAGGAAAAATGTACCATTTATAAGCACAGGGCATGTTTGGCAAGATCAAATTTACAAGATCAATTTCCTCTAATATGTCTTTCAAATAATAATTCATCAAATCTTAGAATATCCTGAGTTGGAAGCTGCCTACAAGGATCAAGTCCAACTCCTGACTTCACACATGGCAACTTGAAAGCTCAATCATATGAGAGTTGTCCAACTGTATTTTGAACACCAGCAGACTTGGGGCCATGACCAGTTTCCCAGGGAATTTGTTCCAGTGTTTGTCCACCCTTTCAGTGGTGATTTTTTCCTAATATGCAACCTGGACTTCCTCTGACATAGTTTTAAACAGTCACTTGTTTCTTATCGCCAGACACCAGAGAGAAGAGATCATCACCTCCCCGCCCTCTGTCCCTCATAAGGAAGTTATAAAAGTAATGACATTACTCCTCAATCTCTTCTTCTGTAAACTGAACAAACTTAGTCTCCTCAACAGCTCCCCCTAAGTCATATCTTCTAGTCCTTTCACCATCCTTTTTGGACACATTATAATTTTTTCTTATATTGTTAATCCCAATCCTGCACACAGAACTCAAGGGGAGGCCAACCCCTGTTTAGTACTGTGGGACAATTACTTCTTTTGCCAGTTGTTTGTGCTGTTCTTGGTGCACCACAGGACACAGATGGCCCTTTTGGTGTCTAGAACACCGTGATGACTCATATTGAGTCTATGATCAACCAAAAAACCCCTGTGCAACCAGGATTTTACCATCCCCGATGCAGAATCCACTATTTGTTCTCGTTTAATGTTAACATATACCTGTTTATTACTCATTTAATTAATATATATACAACATATTGTAACTTATCTCCAAGTACATCTAGATGGTCACTTTTAAATAAGAGAAGGAAGAAATTGATTATTTTTCTCATCAGTAAAACTGAAACAAAAAATGACTTGAGGAAATGACCTGGAATTCTTTACGGGCTGATCTGGAATTTTACAATATTGGTGTTTTCCTAAAGATATTTCCTAGGAAAGCTTTTGTTTCCTGTATTTTTAAAAGTATAAAATGCAATTCCAGTAAATTTTCTCTAAACATTCTATCATTCTTACTACTAGTAGTAATATTATAATATATAATAATGCCAGCAATAATAATGAGATTGAAGAAGTAGAAAGGGTATTTATTTTTAGGTGGAGTATATAAGGCAAAAGATGGCTATATGAAAATTTAAGAATTGATTGCATTCTTAAACCTTTCATCCATTGCTCTACTTTTTTTTTTTTTGAGAACTCTGTTCTTATTTCAAGTCAAGACTACAAAACATAGCAAATAAAATTCATAATGAAGTGTTTGCCCAGCAGTACAATCCCCTTTTTGTCACCTGCAATCTTAACTGAACTATTTTGAATCAAAAACTGAAAGCTGTTCATACTTCAAATATACTTTTGTGTGCATGTGTGTGTAGTGTTCCTCTTTCCTTTCACATGTTCTCCACCTACATGTCCGTCAGCCTTTTCCAGGCAGCATTAAACCATAGTTCCTTTTTTAGAATTGAATTTGTAAACATATAGGTGTATTTTGATGTGATGCCTTACACAACGTAAAAAAAAGCTGTAAGTAATTTCTGCCATGAAGAGTGAAACAATATGAGGGAAATGAATTGCAGCAGTATGGAAGTGTTGCTATAGTTCAGAAGAGTGTGTTTCCAGCATTAAGATCTTTGACTCCTCAGCCTTGTTACACTATGTCAAAGCTTTTAAGGTCTTTCATCATTTCCCCATAGCTTTTGGTTTCATTACCCTGTCTCTACATTTACTTGTTCACTTCTCCATTAATTACTGCAGTGAGCAAGTTCATAATGTTTTTTCTATAGTCTTGCCTCTATTGCTTTTTTATTACCTTTCCTAGGAAAGTGGACAAAAGACCAAAAGGAAAAAAACACAGAATTTTAGACTGTATGAAGTGTTAAACAATACCACCATTTTGCAGAAATGCTTTGAATTGTAGGAATAGCATTAATGAATGCTTTCATTCTGTTATTTTCTTTGGAGGTTTTTAGAAGATTGTGTCCACCTCTCATCTTAAAATAGTTTTAAGTTCAACCGGTTTGCACAGGGCTAGGAATATATTAGGAAGGCCTGCAGAACTGGGGAAAAAATAACTTAGTTTCTCATATTAATAACGGAATATCTCATTTAAATAAATTGTATTGAGTGATACATTTGATCATACCTATTTTAATTTTACAAATAAATTTCATTTTTAAAATCCATGTAATGCATTCTTGAATAACAGAATTTATTATAGCATATTACAACTACATAGCTCTATTAAAGTACGGAAATATTATGCTCAGCCTGTTTTGAAAAAGATTGATCTTTTTTAAGGTACTTCTTCTCTAATTATCATTTTATCGTAAATATTTATATTGTAGTAGCATCTAAAATGTGTTATTCACTGTGTAAACAATTAAATATTCACTTCTTATTTAATAACATATTCTGCCATCATTACATGTGCAGACCAGATCAATGTCAGGATATAGTTTCACAGTA
This sequence comes from Vireo altiloquus, assembly GCA_013396875.1. Classification (NCBI taxonomy): domain Eukaryota; kingdom Metazoa; phylum Chordata; class Aves; order Passeriformes; family Vireonidae; genus Vireo; species Vireo altiloquus. The sequence continues at coordinate 186,714 of VZRF01006367.1, forward strand.
CTATGGGGAATTATGTTACAGTATGCAAAGTGCTAATTTCCTAACATTGTAATTAAAGTTTCTGAGTGACAAACTTTGGAAATTAGATGTAAGTCTCCAGTGTTTAAGAATGTCTGAATCATTTGCCATCATGCTTGAGTACCTTTTCTCCTCAAAGTATTCACTAAACTGACTCGGGGGTAAGGGAGGGAGGGAAATTGCTTGTTTATATTTCTTGGCTTCTGCTTTGGTGACTTAGAAGTACTTACATCACATGTCTCAAAGGCAACAAATTTGCTGCCATCTCCTGTGAGTGCTATTGAAGGTATATCTACATGTATTTTAAAGAGAGAAAGAATTGGGGAAGATCACTCTGAGAACAGGAGTATTTTTTTCATGCTTTCCCTTCACATATTTTCATGAGAAACCTGCCAGCTACATTATTCCTAAGACTTCTAAGGCTCTTGAAATTTTAAGATTGAATCTGAAATGCCTTGAAAATGAATTTGTTATTTGCTTCAGTTTTCAATGTGATAGAAAACTGAAGAGTCCAGATTTTCTTTTTTCCTGCCCCTCTCCTTACATATGTATTTATTTCTTTGTTTGTTTCTGATTCAAAAGAACTAATAATATTTTATATCAGGGATGTATTTTGAAAACAGAATATTTTTTCTTACCCAGAACTGAATTTTTGAGCACGATGCTAATTTTATCAAACTTGCATGCCAATCCACTAGGTCAGTTCTTCGATAGCTTGGACAATCAATGTGCTGCCTAGGAAAGGAAATAGTTTGTATTTTTATTATTGTAGGAAGTAAATTATCTTAAACACTCCTGTTGTCAGGAACATCAAAACCATTAATATCCTAGAATGAAAATATGGCCTATAGTTTTTTCACTAGTATCACAAGAAAGAATTATTATTGCTATTACAGACTTCTTCCATGTACTTAGATTAGGTCAGAATCTTTAGCATCTATTTACAGATGGCAAAATTTCTATCTGACTTGTGATGATTTATAAGGGTTAGAGGAGGAAACTTCACCAGTGGAACCTCTGTATTATGATCTTCGCCAGGGGCCTGTTACTTATGAGGCCATACTGCCTCTTTTGTAAAGCCCTAGCAAATCCAAAAGTTCCTTCTGTTTTAATAGTGCCTTAGATTTCAGTATAAAAAATATATGTCTCTGTAAAAAACTCTCTGAGGGAACTGAATTACAAAAAATAGAGCTGTACTCATTCTCCAGGAACCACTAACACTTCAAGTTTTCAGGTCGACTTCTGTAAAGTGAAAATTTTATCTTGTTTTCCTAAATATTTTTCTTCATTAGCTACATTATGGTAGGAACAGAGACTACCCTGATAAAAGAAAAGTGTTATTTTTCCTTGATTGGGAGAACTGTGCATTTTCTGAATACAGAACTTTTCAAAATTTCAATTAAGGCCTAAAGAGGGTAAGGAAACTCCTTCTTTGATGCTTGATTTTTTTTTTATATTTGTTGTGTCAAGGAAAGAATTGAGAATAGCAAATGAGGCGGATATTTGCAAGACATGTTTCAATTTCCAGTCTAAAAATTAATCAGATGTACTTTTACCTCTTCCTAACATAAGTCATTCCATTGCCATTCATTCACAAGTGAGATCAAAATAACTAAATGCCCAACCTGGAGTAGATGACCCTATGGTTTACAGTAAAAAGGAATATTTGAATAAATTCCATCTAGGTCACAAATGTTTAATCTAGTTTCTCTCTCTGTTTCCTTTCTAATTTATCCCTGAGCTTCAGATATTTTCACTGCTTTGTCTGATTTCAGCTTCGAACAGTTGTTCTTAAATTATATCTACTTTGAAGTGATCTGCTTCTAAAAAAGATTTTGAGTATTCAAAACTTTTCCAAAGCTACAAAAGAAAGTCTTGTGCACCCAAAGTTTTTTCGAAGTTTTATACCTTCTAGTCCAGAAATATTGTCCAATGATACAAATCCTTGCTTCACTTGATAAAATCCAAAATGTGTTAGGAATGTAAAGAGAGATAGATGGACATACTAATTGAACCTAAAAATCTATTATCTTGCCTTTAGAGTACCCAAAATAAAAACTAAGTGTAGAGAGACCAAATGTTAAAACTTCTAGTGCTCCTCTTCCTGAGGAATAAGCCAGATCATGTCCAGTCTCTCATTTCTACTTCCACAGTTTTTGGCAGAAAATGTAGCCCAAATATTTTAACAGTTAATTAAAATATTTACTTAACCAGCATTTACTTCGACATGTCTTTTTATTTGTTTGTTTTTGTTTTGGTTTCTGTTTGTTTGTTTATTTGTTTTGTCATAGATGTGCAAAATTCAGATTTGAGGTATCATAAAGTTTGAGGACTATGTAGATTCAATCATCAACAGCCTTAGGACTTTCAGAAAACATAAGCTAAAAACCTTAAGCATTTATAACTTTTTTTCTTGTTAAAGCCCTAGAACAGCTTCTTAACCCTTCCTTAATCTTTCAAATCTCCTGGTAAGATTAACTCTGCTTGTTAGATGAGTAGGTCTGTCAGAATGCTTCACCTGCAGATAGTTGTAGTGCCTAAGTACTTCTAACATTTATTTTAATTTACAGTAAGTGTTTTGTAAATTAAATTTCCTGGCATGTTTTTATCTATTGTGACGTTTTAGTCTTTCACATACTTCAGTACCAATTTAGTGAGACTTTCATTTTGCAAATTAGTTCTGTATTGCCTAAGAGAAAACTCAAATATTTTCTCATAACACTAAGTTATATGACATCGGAATTTTTAGTTATAGCTCTTTTTTATGTTTCACATGGTGGAATTACACTGAGGTGAAAAGATATGTTAAGCTACAAAACAGCAATGCTTTTAATTTAAGAGGTTTTCCTGTTTCATTACTTTTTTACTCTTCAATGGAGCTACAGAAGACTGGAAATGAAGCTGTAGGAACTGAGTGTTTATGCATTGTATATCCATATTTTCATAAAGACCATCTGTAGGGGAAAAAAAACAGCCAACAAACGAGAACCATACAATATGTACAATAAAATACCTATATTCCACACTAAACAGTGGTTTTCACAAAAAGAATTTTCATTTTGCACTAGAGGCTCTTATTTGGACCGTTTGGAAGTCTATGAATATGTTTTGTATTTTGCCATTCATTTTTGCCATTCTGTCACCTGAAATGCACAGCCAGGTGATGTGAAGTAGGTTTAGTGTTACATTCATTTTCAAATGTGTAACAGGGAAAATAGACACTTTTTTTACAGGATCTAGTAGTTGATACTTCTAATCTCTAGCATAAAATAAATAATTTGCTAAATTATTTCAAATTTTCAATAAATAAAAATTAATAAATATTTATTTTCTGTTTTGTTTTGGTTTTTTTTTGTAAGAAATATGCAATTGTCATTAATTTGAACAGTGAAATAAACACAATTTATCTTAGGTGATGCATTAAAAAAAAAGGAAAAAATTTGTTTTTATTTTCTTCAGGTAGGTACCATGAATATTGTATTTCCATACCTAATATATTGATTAATTATGTGTGCAGAAATAAAAAGCATGTATAATTTGGGTCACATATGCTAAATATGAATGTTAGTTTTTGCTTTTAAAAATAACAAATAAATAAAAATGATGGTCACATTTAAATGTTTAATTAAATATTTAAAGGTTTAATTAATTAAATAGAAAATATGCTGATGTAAATTAGTTGACAAAACTACTTTTTTCCTAATTATCTTCATATTTTTACATATCCATTGCTGCTTTCAAATTTTCTGATTATAGATGACTTCTTCAAATCATCGTCTAGATGAATTTACTTCTTCAAAACAAATAAACCTAAAACCAAAATAATAAAACCTTAATAAAATATACCTTTCACGGTAAATATTATCAGCTTTCTCCTGCTTTTTCTTTTTTTATAGATTTTCAAATAATTTTTAATTATATTGACATTGAGTCACAGAAAGATCAGAGCAAACTCTTTGGCATTCTAAATGAAATTCAAAGCCTTGCTTCTGCAGCAGTTGTGCTTCAGAGACAGACTTTTGGCTAGTTTTCATTTGTCCTAAATTTAGAAATCTCCTGTTTGGTATGAGAATGAGAGGCCTTGTTCTTACCAATGCTTTCCAAATATCTGCATGTAGAGCAATGGGTGCAGTTCGTATATTTGCTACAGTAGGCATTCATTAGAGGAACAATGGAAAAAGACCCTCCAAATCCCTATAGGCTGTTTTTGAGAAGAAGACAGTTTGGTCATTAAAAGTTAGATGAGAAAAATTCCAGTCTTGCTGCTTCAGTGGACAGGCCTACATAAAATAAAGGCTGTCTGAAACAAATCATTTTGATTTGGATATTTTCCTGAAGAACATGGTGCAGATAGCTGAAGGAGCACCACATCAATTTAAAGATAAAAATCTGAAGTTCTGATTTGTCTGCTTTGTACATTATATTAAATGAACATGTAAACAGCATTTATAATAGCTCAGGACTGAACTTAAGACTAAGCTAACAACTAATACACAGAGAATTAACAAAGACAAGTTACACGTATTGGGAGGAAAAGGAAGATCAATGACACACTCCATTGAAGGGAATGACAATTAAGATAAATCATATGCTATGCTATTTAGCATATTTTCAACAAAGTACATTATATACAAACTTACATACATTTTTTTTTCTCTTTGACAGTCTGTGACAGAGTGCTTTGCGAAGCCATGAATGCTGTTGGCAGAGATTCTCTGGATCTCCCTTGGGTTATTCTTAGTTTTTTATCACATTGTTACTAAAGCACTGACACTAAGTGCTGAATATATAACTTGTTTCTAATTAGATACCCTCTGTTTGCAAAATCTGTGACAAAAAAAAAGTGTTTTTCTAAATCTAATCTGGATAAAGGCAACTCATTATGAGTAGCATGTGATATGTCTAAAGGTTCTATCAAACAAAAGGAGGTGTTTTCATGCATTCCCCTGGAGCCCTGCTACCCTGATGGTAATTTGAAATTTGAAATATATTATCATTTAAAGAGCCTGAAATATGTAAAGAATTAATTCTCTCTACTAAAGTCAACAAATAATTATGAGTGCAGGATTAGATTGATAGATTAGTGGCATGGTAAATTAAAAGTAAAAGAGTAAGGGATATATTAAATCAATCTAGCTACTTTGAAATTATTTATTAACACTCTATTTGGGAATTTTAAGAGACTGATATTGAAGGCTCAGTCACAGTGTCTGTGGGGATCCAAGTTTAAGAGATTTGAAAATATAGCTTTTTTCCCCCTTTGCTATTTGTGCTCCCTAGACTTTTGAATGCTATGAGTGTGCCTTCATTAGCTTTTGATGAAGATGCATTTCTGAAAGGAATAATACACTTACGGGTTTGGTTCAATCCACAATATAGTAAAACCCAACATGATTGCCTTCCTTTAGGATGAAAGTAAACCAAGAATTGCACACTAAAGATTAGCCTGATTAACTTAATCCAAGCACTAGTGGGTATTTAGTGTGCAGGGCTACGCTGTAGCTAATTGGTAGTAAAACCTCCCAAGATGTAGACAGAATGCATGCCAGGTCCTCAGCGTCATCTATTTTGCTTAGTGATAAACTCTTGATGTGCCACACTGATAGCCTGGCACAACTGGGGACCTCAGGGAAGGAAGGATGAAACCTATTCCTGGATGCTTATGACCTCTGTTATCCTTGTGGCTAAAAAAGGACTTTAACTGAGGTGAATTTCTGTGCATCTTATCTTAGCATTTAACTGTTATGTCAAATAACAGAGGCAAAATTATGTGGTACAAAAACATGATTGGCATCGCTGATTGGGATTTCATACAGATTCACTGACCTCTAGTTCCCTTTGCATATTGCTGCTGTTGAGTGCATCTACCCTGCCTCTCATCATGTCTTGACTGAAACAATAGAGAAAAAAAATCTCCCAAACACAAACATTCTGACTTTGATCCCATGTTTCTTGTTTTATGAATTATGAACCTATGAAAGAACCAACTCTGTATCCATAACTGGTTTTTAGGAGACTGGATTTTTTTTTTTTTAGTTTTTACAGTATTAGTAAGATGTAGGATTTACAGAGCAGTCCCTCACTTTACTCAGTCAAATGGAAGACTTATTCATTCCCATGACGTACTGTTGGCAGCTGCTAAAAGAGACATTACCATTTTACCCTTTTAGTAGTTTCTGGTAAGCTGCAGCAAAGGTGTGGGGTGGATAAGTAAAATATGTGGGATGAAATACAGCATTGTTCAACCAAAGGCTTTCTTCCGAGCTCTCAGATGCTAGGAAAAGGCTGTGACAAAGAGAGGGTGCGCCTGAAAGGGTTGCTGAATGCTTGAGTGGCAGCTCTCTGTATGACAAGTCTTGGGGGATTGGGTACTTAAATCTTAATTACAAAAAACAATCATCATCAGGTATTAAAACTCTACAGGGAAATTGAAAGACTCACAGAAGAGAATCCCAATAGTGGAGATCTGCTCTACGCAAATTTAATTGACTCATATTAATACAAATAAACCTGATAAATTAAAAAAAAAGTACCTGTAAGAAATTGTTGAGTGATTCTACTATAGACCAGATGCTTTGAGAAAGATAGGGGGTGGGATTTTCAACCTGAAGAAACTCAATGACTGCTTAATGAAGAGCTAAATACCACAGCTGACCAACTTTCTTAGAACAATTTGTAATGCACCTGAAAACAGAAGATCTTTTAGATCATTCAATGCCAAGCATACAAAATATAAATTGGTACATTTACATGTTCTTTAGGGTTTGTTATACCTGTATGATGCAAGCATGTAAAAAAATCATTTTGAAAAACTACATTGGTGGAAATGGAAGTGTCTCGAAAAAATGAAAGAGGGTTTTATGGCAGAGGTATAATAAAAAGAATGGGTTCTACTATCACTCTCTGTAACTGAAGGAGAGTGGTAGTCATTGTCAGTGATGGATTTTGTGGTAGCAGTGAGCAGGAGTGTAAAGCAGAACTCAATTTGGAGGAAATGATTTTCTAGTTAAACAGTGGCCAATTTTAGATCTTTTCAGAAACAATAAGATAGTTCTGTCACACTCAATTCACAGTATAATTAACAATGGAATTTTTTTCTTTCATATTTACTAACCACTTTTGTTGTACATGACTGACCTAGCAGGAAAAATAAAGTTTGTGAACATAAAAAGTTCTGCTTAGAGTATACTGCATTTGTTCTGTACTTTCTTTATTAGCCCTTTTGACAATAGCAATAGTCATAGTCACAAAAACACAGTAGGGTTCTTCTTCATAATCTTCGAAGAAAAAAAAATTTAAGTAAATTCCTATGGCCTGGACAGAGATATCACTGTGCTTCTCATGTGTCAAGTCATGGTTCAGCTCCATGTTTCTCTAGTGAAAAATGCAGCTTAAATGTTTCCCAGACTTCTTGTATTGTCCTGGCATTTCTACCACGATTCACAGCTTCGGCTGAATTAAATGTTTCTCCAAGCATGATGTAATACAGACTAAGAATGATGAAAGTTATAAATAAAAGCAAACTTTCTTGTGAGTTCTCTGCTAATACTTAATTGAACACAATCCTGAGGACCATAAAGGGCCTTGTGGGACCAGGAGAAAGCATAGGTGAGGGAGGGCTAGCTTTGCAATCAGTGAAATAACACAGCATGGGACTACTTCCTCAGATTTTACCATCATGCTAGCTTTTGTAAGCCATTTTAGAAGGGGGTCAGTCTCTTTCCCCAAACAGATGAAATTTAAATGAGAAACTTAAACTAGATGGCTAACATTTGGACACTTAGAGGCAAAAATGGTGAACGACTAATACATGAATTTTGCAATACTCAGTATTTAACATATGCCATGTTTCCTTTAAAATATTGGCTGCTGTTGTTTCCCCTCACTTTCATGTATATCACAACCTTCAGGAACATATGATTTCAGTTGTAGACTCTTTGCTTATAGAATTCCTTTTAAACTCAGTGGGAATTCAGATTGTGGAATCTGTCAGATGAAATCCTCTGGAATCTATGGAAATGCAGAAAGGCATGACTGAATGGGGAATTAGGTACTATACCATCAGTCCAACAAGATTGCTTTTTTTTCCCTAACATTAGCTTATTTAAAATGGCTATGATGCTTATAATAGCAACATTTTGTTTGTAAAAAAACAACAAACAAACAAAGAAAGCTTCCTCACCCTATTTTTGGCTAAAGCAAAATAATTAATTCTTCACAAGCTATTGTGTAAACTGTATTGGTTTGGCACAGCCTGGTTTTAGGTTACAGGAAGGCCAAAAAGATGGCTCCTGTGAGGAAGATTCTGGAAGCTTCCACCTTGCCCAGCAGAGCCAATGGCTGATGGCTCTGAAGATGGACATGCTGCTGGCCAAACCTGGGCCAATGAGAGAGGTTGGTAACGCCTCCGTGATGACATATTTAAGAAGAAAATCAAAACAAAGTCGCAAGATTTTGGAATTCCAAAGGATTCAGAGGAGAGGAGGAGGTGAGAACATGTGAGGGAAACAATATGGCGACACCAAGGTCAGTGGAGAAGGAGGAGGAGGAGGTGCTCCAGGGGCCAGAGCCAAGGTTCCTCTGCAGGCTGTGGTGTAGACCATGGTGAAGCAGCTGTGCCCCTGCAGCCCATGGGTCCATAAGGGATGCAGAGATCCACTCGCAGCCCATGAAGATCGATGGAGGATGCAGAGATCCACCCACAGCCTGTGGGGATCCACGGGAGATGCAGAGATCCACCCACAGCCCATGGGGATCCATGGGGATGCAGAGATCCACCCACAGCCCGTGGGGATCCACGGGGGATGCAGAGATCCACCCGCAGCCCATGGGGATCCACGGGGGATGCAGAGATCTACCCACAGCCCGTGGGGATCCACGGGGGATGCAGAGATCCACCCGCAGCCCATGGGGAAGTGCCCGTGCCAGAGTGAGTGGATGCCTGGAGGAGGCTGTGATCCCATGGGAGACCCTGTGGAGAAAGAGAGGGCCCTGCTTCCAGGCTGGAGCAGCCTGTCCTTGGAGGAGTGCACCCCGTGGAAAGAGAGAGCCACGGCACAGCAGATTTGGGAGGGCTGTGTGCCCGTGGGAGGGACTCACGCTGCAGTAGGTGCGGTGTGGCTGCTGCTCCTGAGAATGGACCCACGCCAGGGAAGTTCACGGAGAATTGTGTCCTGTGGAGAGACCCCATGGCCTCACAGGAGAAGAACTCCTCTCCTGGAGCAGTGGAAGGGAATCTCAGTGATGAAGTGACCAAACCCCCATGCCCTGTCTCCCTGCACTGGGAATGGGAAGGAGAAAGGGAGTGGGGGGGAGAAGGTGTTCTAAGGGCTTATTTTACTTACATTATCCTCCTCTGAGTCTGTTAGCAATAAATTCATTTCACAACATTGAGCCTGTTTTGCCCTTGAAGTGTTTTCTCCCGGTCCTTATCTCATTCATAAAGCCTTCATTAACTTTTTTCTTTTGTTTTCCCTCCTCTGCCCAGCTGTGGCAGGGTGAGCAAGCAGCTCTCGTGGGTGCCTGGCACTGGGCCAGCATCAAACCAGGACAGTAAATCTATAGATGGTTTAGTTGTTCTCACCTCCGAATACCCAAATGAAGAAGCAAGAAAAAAGACAAAGTATTTAACACTAGAAAGTATGTTGATAAATGAAGTTGCTGCTATTAGAAGCTGGAAAACTAGAGTCATTAAAAAGCCACCTACTGATACAAATTCTGTAAAATGTTGGAATTTCACTCTTCAGGGCACCTTTAAAAACATATACTGACAGTTTAAATTATAATGAACTTGTAATATATTATAAAGTATACTTGGCCAAAGTTTGTAAACAGTGGAATAAATTTTGAAGAACAGGCAAACAAACAAAATCCTAATCTTTTTTTGTTGCATTTAGTTCTCTTCTTTGCAAAATGCAGAGGTAATACTTGAATTGCAGCAATTATTTATGTTTCATAATACAAGCTTTCCTCATACAGCTTTCTTTAAACATAAGTGAAATTCTTGGAAAGAGTCCATAGACTTTTGTAAAATAAGTCATTGCAATTATCTTCTGCAAAACTGCCTCATCACCTTTAAGTTATAACCAATATATGCAGTTCAAATCTCATGTGTTCTCCATGACTGTAAAGATAGGTCTGTAGTATTATTACTGGGTGAGGGCTAAGAATGAAGTGGCATTTCTCTGAAAAACATACAAGCACATTTTCATGAGTTTACCATGCATTCCTTACTGTTCTAGGTACTATCCCAATAAACACTTAGAGACATAAATACTCTTACTGTCTTTTCAAAATGCAGTATTTCACTATGCAGCTGACCACACTAAGGTTTCTTAATGACCCAATTAAAATTTACCTTTTTTAAATGGAAATCTTTCCTGTTGTGATTCACAAAAGAAATGGAAAATCAAAGTTCTGATCTTGCTGAGTTAGATTGCATAAGAGTTAAAGTTGCTCACAGGAGTGTGTACTACAGAAATATGTCTCAGTCACCCTGTTGTTTGCTTGTTACTGCTCTGCCTGAGCCAGATAAGGGGAGAGGAATAAAAGTAAGAACAGTCCATAGCTCTTTGCCACTTCTTAGCCATGCTATATATGGCACCTTCAACCTGATATTAAAAAGTTCTGTTAAGCACTTGATAGAGTTCATAGTGCTGCCTCATTGCTAACTTAATAACTATGCCTGCTTGATAACACTTTTGATGGAAGTCTTCCATCGGAAAACTCGTTTTCAATGGGATCTGAATAATCTGCAGGTTAATTTAGAGGAATTTTTGTAACATGAAGTCAAAATATGATGTTTTGATCAAACCAAAATGCTACATTTTGACAGTTCTATTTTTATTTGTTTCATAATGATGATGTATATGTACATTATATTTCATAGTATGTTCCTAAAATATAATATTGGTTATAATACTACTATATTAGAACTTCATTTCAGATATAAAACTCCATGAATTAAAGTTATAATATTTAAAATAAATGCTTAATTAACTCAAGCTAAAGCAAAAGTGTTGCGTTTCGCTTCAGTAAAGTATGTTTCTCATCTGAATGAGAGGAAAATTGGAAGGAAAATGGTCCTCTGATATTAAAATTTTACATAAAATGGAAATGTATAGTTTTTGAATCCTACTATTCTTGATTACACCAGAATCCTCAAATGCTAAAATTTACTCAAACGCATTTTATCCTCATTGAGAAACTTTTAGCATAAGTTATACTGCTTTTACACATTCTGATGCTCTCGTCCAGCAGAAGAGAGGACTATGTCATAGAGAGCCTTGCACTGTGTAAGAATGGGGAATGCTGAAAAATCTGAAGGAAGGCAAAGATAGAGGTACTGATGCAAGGAAAAGGAATACCATGAGAAGGATTCTTTCACTATTTGCAAAGCATCATTTCCTCTGTGCCTAGGATAGCCAACATTAGTCTTTAACATTATCCCAGCTCTGAATTTACCCAGGAGGAAGAATGTCATTTACTGAATCATCATTAATGTAGTTTAGAGCTGATTCTAATTCAAATGTGGTTTTCAGCTTTGAAATGAACTGATAAAATGCTCTAAAGTGACTTGGAAAGAAAAGCAGAGATTTGTTCTGTCCCTGGATTTCCTTCATTATAGATTTCTTCCTTAGAGACTTTTTAATAATGACAGTTATAAAAGAAGGTTTCTGTTCTGTGATTTTCTATTCTTATTTTCTTCATTTGTTTGTTAACTCTAAAGTGTTGGGGTTTGTTTTTTTCAGGTTTTTTTTGGAGGTGGGGGACTGTTCTAAAAATCTGCAGTCATAATTAAGAAAATGGTTAAACCTGCTGTCAATTAACTTAATTGATTTAAAAAGTTGATGGGCAGCTGGAATGGAAGTATTTTGCCTGCAGCTGAGCTAAATACAAGAGTAATTTATTTTAATAATGAATGGTGAAAGAAGAATTGAGCAGAAATTCTGTGTAGGAAACCCTCAGAGGGTTAAAATAAACATGTACAATGGTTAGTGCTAATGTTTCTGATGGTGGACTGAGAGTTATTAAACCTTTCAATATTAGTATCATAGAAGGAGTTTAAAAAATAATTGGGTAAATATATTTTAGAGTAAAAGGGATCATAATCCTTAGAATTAAGTCAAATTTAGTAGTGATGTGAAGAGTGGCATTTTATGCAATAACTGTCAGTTGATCAATAAAACACTGTTCAATACAGGAAAAATAACCTAATCGGCATGATATTCTGTGAGTGTACAAATTCTAAAGTGAATACCATTCACTTCACTGAGGCTATTGGGCTGTAGTCAGGGCAATTTTTTCATTTCCCACAGCTTATACAAATTATTTGTTATACATTGTGTTTTGAATATCTGGGGGCTTGAGTTTTATTCAGTTGTGACCAGTAAGAGCTGTTTTTAACTGGAGGTGAACTAGAAGGAACACATTTATATGGATTACCCTAAATTTCTAATGAATATTGATTTAATATAGTTTGGATCTGTTTTACAAACAACACAATCAAGCAGCCATTTTTTATCTACTAAATATTATAATATCTTTTAATTTTTTTTTTTTATTTTTTATTTACAAATGAAAAAACCCTTTGGGGAGGGGAACCTTCTGTGTTTGGTTGTAACTCCAGGGTGATAATAAAGTCTAAGAACTAATTCATGAAGGAAAAATTTGAAATCAAATGGGGAAGAGGATATTAGTTCTCGGTAAGTAGTGATTGAATTTTTTCTCTAGTTTAAAGGACTTCAAAGCTTTTTGAAATCCTATGTCCCATAAGAGACAAGACTATGAATCAAGAATTCAAGCTGATTGCTTATCTAAAAATGTGAAAAGGAAATGTTTGTGGTGAAGTGTTATGTAAGTTCAAGTAATTTATTAGTGGTCTAAATGCTATAGACCCTTACAAGTAGAAAGTTTCTATATATATCAGGAAAGATAAGCAAAGAGTGAGCTCAACTAAAAAGTATATAGTAATACCCTAGAAATTTACCCTAGTAATACCAATGGCCACTCTATTTCCTTTCAGGGTATTAGAATGGAGAAAGTACCTGCATTTTATTATGTGGTATTTTTACAGAATTCTGCTTTAGTAAATTTTGGTCTGAAAAACTGTAATTACAGATTAATTTTCTCACATTAATATGCTTCACACTTGTGAAGCCAAATATTGGTCATTCAGCAGTTCTGAAACATACTATATTCCGGTTATGATGCTTACCATTCCTAATATTCTAGAAAGTCTTTAATACATTTTGTTCTCAGTGAGACTTTATTATTATTAGGTATTTCGCCTACCATTTGTTATTTTAAATATTCATGCAGATATTTCCTTTCAGAGTTACATATCTGAGGCATCCAAAGCTGCGATATGGTCAAGAGTAAAAGGAAGGCAAGTAATTTTAAAGAATTGTGATACTACTAGGGCAATATTTCATTTTTGAATATAAGAGCAACATGTTTTGAATATTTCAACCCCACCGAAGAGGCCCACTGTGAAAAGTAGTTCAGCCAAACCATATCTTAGTGTAACGATGCCAAATGCACTGAGAGGAGGGAGTGTTACCAGGCCAAATGGATTGGCTTAAACATTTTCGACACATGCCACAAGTTCACATAATCAGCCTAAGGCAGTAGGAAACTTAAAAGCTAGTTTGATAGTGTTTCTTAGAAATATTCTTTGAATTTTATTACTTGTCTCCCACATGAGGCGTAATAGTTTCAATGTTCTAATTAGTACTTGTGTATATTGCTATTACTTTGTCTCTTTAATCAGGTTATTAAGTCTGTTATGGAGATTCCTTATAGAATCACACTTTATAATAGTGTTTCTAATTTGAATATGTCCTTTTTTATGTTGTCTGAATCTGAAACATCATAAACTCTTTTTATGGGTCCTTTGATAGTAGTCACTTTCCTGTTTTATGCTTGATTAGAACATACAGTACTAAGTAATAAAGAAACTTCCTGAAGCTTTGGAGTTTTAGTATCAGAAAACATTTCAACTTCCTTAGGCTTTTTTTGTCTCTTTGGCGTTAGGTCAAGTAAAGATATCCTCTTATCCATATTAAAGTATTGAACAGGAAATATGTAAGAGAGAAAGCAGTTTTGTTAGATTATAATAGATTTTATATAATTTCAGAGATTGATTTTTCAGTCTTGTTTAAAACAAGATATTTAATAAGAAACTATCTAAAATCAAAAAAGAATTCTGATAATTTTCTCAAATAGTAAATATAGATACATATAATTATAAACATCAATTTAATATATAACCTTATGTTTAAATGCCAGTGAGAAGAAATAACAAAAAATCTGTGTGTCCCTCCCACTGTCTTTCTATCATTAAACCTTTCTGAAGAGCTAAACACACCATCAAATTCAGGAGAAATTTGTTCAGTTTTAAGGAAATTCATTATAATAACTCTCCTAATCCCGATACTGAATTTGATAAAACAGTAGATTAGGTAGGATTTTTATTAAAAAAAAACCCAAACACACCAGAAATTAGTACTTTGGGTAAAACATAAAATCAGTTGTACAGATTGAAAATTGTAAGAGATATATACAATGTCATAAGATTAAAAATTACCTAAAAAGCTTTGTATGAATGAACAATGGTGAAATAAAGTAAACTGGTTTACGTAAGACACAGGTTTTAAGAAAGCTTAAGCAAACAATAGTCCCATTTGGTGTCCTCACTGGAAGCCTCTGAAGTCATGGCGAAGTGGTTTCCAGCTTCAGAGGCGTTTGGATCAGAAACTAGCAGTCATTGGACTTCACAGACTACTCACAACTCCTTTCGTAAGCTCCCTTTGTCTCAAGAATGTAAGGAAGCTGGTGACATTCAAGGACCAGCGTAGGCAATGAAGGATTTATCAGTGGAGGTTAAAATATTCAAAATATCTATTTTCTGAAAATATGATGAACATGGGGGATAGATGCAAGAATTTATACTTGCTGACGATCAGCTGCAATTCAGGAAAGGATGTATTAAGTCAATTCAAAATTATAATCTGTTAAAAGGAAAATAATAGGAAATAATGGCCTCCATCAGATCTTTTACATTTTGCAATTTCTTTCTCAAGTGAATTAGTATCTGCCTAGTCATTACAAGCAGTATGCAAACAGGAAGAAAAATCCTTTTTCCAACACAGGCACAAACCATAGTTATGGATAAAGGTTTATTTGAAAGATCTAAATAACCAGGAGTTATTTAATGTTAAAATTTATACATATTGAAACTCCATGCCTTGAATTTTCTAGTGGAACTTCATAAATGCAGGTTTGCTCTCTGCTAACATTTCATGATTACTGTATTTTTGTCACATTTTTCTTCCTCTTTGGTTTTTTTCCTCTTTGGTGCTATCAATAGCATCACAATGAAAAGTAAGTCAGTTGTCAGCAATTTCTTTCTTACAGAGTTCAAACTTGGCATAAAACTCACTATTTCACATCATCCTCTTACAAAGTAACTTTTTTGCCCTTACAGGATGACAGAAAATGAAAAGACAATCTATGTTTAAGAGTGCTTGGGAAATGCTGACATTTTCAAGCAACCATTGAGGACTTTCTCAGCTTTTTCTAAAATAGAAAAGCTTGGAAAACAGAAGAGCGTAAAACAGAGGAGGAAGTGTTGTAAGGTTTCCCCTCTCTTCCTGTCTGATTTCTAAGCGGTTTCTGAGAAAAACACTTATATATTAAAAAGAGACAGTCTTGTTCTGGATCTTTCTTCTGATTTTCTCTGTTTATTAAAAACATGGAGCTTCAACTGAAGCATTTCAGATTAGCAGTTTTGTTGGAGTGATAAGAAACATTTTGTACTACATTCTCCTGCCCCGAATATAATACAGTCATCTTTGGGACTTTTTGCTGGTTTTGCCCATGTAGAAACTTTAACAATGTAAAAAAAGGATTTAAGTATCAGAAAACATTTTGAGATATTACCTACAAGTACTAAAGAACTAAATTTAATTAGGTGTTTTCTAAGATGTTCTTCTAAGGAAAATATACATTAATTTTTAGTCTGGAAAGTGAAATTTATTCACCCTTTTTTTCTTTGTGTTTTTTTAAACATAGTAGTTAAATCATAAACTTGCAACTTTTAAGAAATATGAGATTAAAAATAGTTTGATTATTTATTTGAATTTTTTAATGTCAATACTGTCATTGACATTTAATTGCTATTCCTACACGAGTTTCTCAAAACAAAAGCAACACCCTAACAATTGATGTCAGTTTTGACTGGTTTTGGTAATCTCAGTAGAGGCAAAAAGTGAATAAAGAGAATGGTTTATCTTCTCTGCGAAACAGTGGTCAGTTCAGGAATTCACTGAAGGCATGTATGTTCAAACTATTACTGCTCGTGCTTTATTTTTTCTACAGAATTGAAGTACTTTACTACCTTATGAGTCCTGAGGGTCTCCTTATTAAAAGTAGTAATCTTTAGAACAATCAATATTTCTTATCTGGAGGTTTTGGGATGCTTAAGTATCCAAAGCTAATACCTAGACATTCTTATCTAGCATATACATTTGTCTGTCTATCCCAAAAAGGTGCATACAAAAATGTAAAGTTTCTAAATGTAATCACACATGAAATGGTTTCTTTTGCAGGCACAACAGTAATTGAACAAGTCTTGTAACTGTTCCATGTTTTTTGTAACTGTTCCATATTTTTTAGCTGTGCTACTTTGAAAAATAAGTGTTAAGAATGTGGGACAGACCTCTAAAATTTAGAAATATTTTCTTGTTTTGCACAGTTCCCATTGAATGGAAATATACTTGCCAGTTTCACATAGCTTTAGAATCTTTCACAGTTATTACTGTGTTTGTGTACAAGACAGAAAAGCCTGATAAACTGTGAAGCCACTAGCATCTATTATAATTCAACAGCAGAAGCAAAGAGATTAACATGTGCATAAATAATCTGACATAAGAACACACTACATATAATGAGAAAGTAAAATATTTTTAAGTTTGTCCACAGGAAAAAAAAAAAAGAGGACTTTGGCAATATGCTTGTTTTGATGTGTAGCAGCTAAAATGAAGGCTTCTACTAAGAAACTGAAAATTTTGTTGTAAAATTATAACTATAAGAAAAAAAAACCAAAATAAACAAAAAAAACCCTAGTCCAGACCAAGCATTAAAATAATCATGGAAATAAGGTGCTCTCCTGTTCTATCTAAGATCTATATGCTTTCACACTGCAATTTATGATTAACTCAATAGGAAGTCACTTTAGCTACAGGACTGCAGTGAAGGGGAAGTTGTAATCGGATGCAAATATTATTAAAAAAAATAAAAAGAAAGTGTTTCAACTGTATTATGTCTTCAGTAAGTGCTGGCTTAAAGCAAATGTAAAAGCACAAATCTATCTGAGAAACTATTTAGATTCAAATTTTAGAGACTAAATTCAGGCCATGATGGAGCTCCAAAGTATAAACACCTAAATCTGGATAGTAACATATGAGGTTGGTGTCTAAGTCCCCATGATGGAAAGTAAAGAACCAGGTCTAAATTTGGAAATGTAAAAACAGGCTTCCAATCAACAGCTGAGTTGTCCAGGACATCAGGTATATTCATATATGATACAAAGTAGAATATTTAAGTTTTTCTTAAGGTATTTTCTTTGTTTAGACTAGGCAGATGATGTTAAAATATCTAGGCATACATATGATAAAACTGATAGGAGGAATCAGGTGAAATTAAGTATTCCTTTAGTCTACCTGCAACAAATAATATCAGCTGGAAATTGAGAAACTGCTGTGAGAAAAGCATGCTAAAGGAAACTAGAGGTTCTTAATGAAATACAGCTATCACCAGAACTATTTGAATGGCATTTAAGATGATTTACTCACTTACTTATTCTATGCCTCCATGGTACTTTGGAACACTAGAATAGAGAATAAAATTCTGAAGACTAAAAAGAGTATCTCAGGATTTAAAATTTAAGATAATAGAAAATATCTCATGGAAGAACACTTATGCTCCAGTTGTTTCATCATTGACTGTTAATTATTTTCCATTGCAGAAGGTGATGAATTCCAAAATATCTAAATATGTTGGCTCAGCACACTATTTTATCTGATGGAAGATGATTTTTAGCACTGTGCTCTAAGATTAAATTTACTTCCTTTGAGGACATCAGAAAAAATTCTGGGTTGTTGAAAGAGTATATGTGTTAATGTCAACATGTATGTGACTGCCAGAGAATGTTATTCACCCTTGGCAGTTGGTAGGGCATTTCTCTAATACCAATAAGTGACAGAAATAAAGTAGTTCCTGGTTTTGACTAATAAAGCTTTGTAACCAGCAGGTCAATTTGTTGCAATATCTCTGTGAATATAGGACTACTGAACTGGAATTATCTGTGTATTTATAGTTATTATATTCAATTTAATGTTTTTCTTGTTGGAGTTTTTGTTGGGCTTTTTGCTTAGTTGGTTGGTTGCTGGTTCTTTTATGGTTTTTGGGGTGGTTTTTTGCATGTTAGTAATCTTTTGTTTTGGCCTCAACCAAAGTGTATATTCTGGTTAAGGAAAGCAGTTAGGAAAGATAAGTCTGTAGATAGTGTCCACAGTAGGTAGTGTTCAAAAGAGATGGAAACCTAAGTGTAAGAAAGCCCAGGCAATAAAGGATCTAGGCAATGACCAGATACAAAAAAAAAAAAAAAAATAAAAATCAAAAGAAAGTGAAGAAACGATGAAATTGGTTAGCTATTCCAAAAGTAATGTATCCTCCAAGAATAATGGAGAGCTTGCAAGCTATAATCAAGGTGATACAAAGCTTGTGCTTTCGATTGTGCTTATACTTACAGTAGGCCCGTTTTCACAGTGTATTTGATTGGCATGTCAGACAGAGGCAAAAAAGAGACTCCAAATGTTGGTCTGATTAAGCACTTTACATTAGATGAAATGTACCTTTTATGTGAAAAAATGTAATGGTTATTCTATCATGTTCTACTGACTTCTGCACTTTTTTGTCTTCAGGAAACAGATGGACTCGCCTGTGGTGAGCTGAACTACCAACAGTCTAGATAGAACAGTGATTTTGTATCAAAAAGAATTAGCAGCCTAGAAAAGCAGTTGAGTACGGCAGATGATTTATGTCATAGAAATTTTAGCAATTATAAAACATCTTTAAACTTAAAAAACTTTGGGAGGATGAACGGGAATTTGTTTGAACCTGTCTCTTCTGAAGTTTCACTGAAACTGTGCTTCCATCCTTAGGTTAAAGCTGTATCTTAGATTTCAATTTAAATCTAGATTTATCTTCATGAAAAACTTACTCCACCTACTTTGAGGGTAAGAGAAGATGCTGTGTTACCAAACCAAATTGCAAGAGAGAGATTTCTTCCCCTCATCAGATGGGAAAATACTTTAGAAAATGGTCTTCAAAATACCTCTTGGTATTCTATTTGCAATCAGTATTTCACTATATTTTATTTCAGTAAACTATATTAAAATCTAACATTTGACAGTGTTAGATACTAGCACTGAATTAAAAATACAAATAACATAAAGCATCAGTGCTTCTCTCATAACATTAATACTAAATTCCATATCAATTTAGCTATTATGGTTCCCATGTCAATTTATTTTCATATTCTGGGTTCATCAGGACTGAGGCATGGATCTGTTACCCTTTTTAGATTAAATAGATTTAATTTTAGTCGAATAAGCAAAATCCACGCAACTATTAAGGAGCTGATGTTCAACTGCTGCAGACGAGTGAAAGCAGAGAATAAGAAAAGAAGGGCAGTGGGACAGTATTTTTTTCTTGTCACTTTCTGTAGTTTGGGCTGAATTCAGCCTCCACTCCTCTTTTGACAGCAGAAACAGCATCCAGCATTGATTGTCCAATTGTCTCTGGCTCTGCTTAGGAATAGAGAGTGACAGGAGATGGCAATCATACTGAACAATCCTGTTGCTGGCAGCTGAACTGTATCT
>VZRF01006368.1:0-21630 GCA_013396875.1 Vireo altiloquus
AGCTCTGGCTGTGGAAAATTTTCTCAGCCAGAGCTATGAGAGTCTGAGCTGTGAGAGTCAGAGAAGTGTACCTTCTCACGGCCAGAGGATGGGAAACTGAAGAAAGTTTTTGTAAACTATCTGAGATGTTTTGGGAACATTTATCTCACAGAAAGTATTTTTACTTTTATTATTCTAATGGGTTTCTGTGTAATTAACCAATGATGTGAGAGAGGTGTTCATGCAAGGACCAATACCTGTGTCCTGCCNGTGTCCTGCCGCAAGCTATCTTGGCTATAAAAATAGAGGATTTCTCTTCATAAATAGCTTTTCTCTGAAAAAGTCCATGCCACGTTTCTTGCCGTTTCTCAGACTAAGCGCATAGTCTTGTTTGATTTTAATCTCGTTTCTGGGGATATTTCGAATCTTATAAATTCTTTCCAGTTTACGCACAGACTCTTAGCTTTCTTTGCTTTCTGAGTTTAAACTGGATTGTAACAGAGGTTTAGGTTGAATATTGAGTAAATCACCATCCCTGGAGGTATTTAAAAGACCTATACTTCTGGCACTTGAAACGCGGTTTAGTGGTGGACTTGCTTAGGTTAATGGTTGGATTTGATGATCTTAAATCTATTTTCCAACCTAAACTACTCTATGGTACTATATGAAGTTTTATAAAATGATGTAGGCTGCTCTAAGAACTGAAAAATAATTGTAAGTTCTGTAGACTGTGATCAGTCATACAAAAAGTCACACGTGGAGAGATGCTGCTTGTCTTTCTGTTGCTTGTTCCTGTCATTGCTTTTTCTAAGTAAATGTTGCACTGATGGAATCAGAAACATTTTCTTCTGTAGAAGATCAAAACTGTGACAACACTGCAAACATCTAACAGACAAGAATGTTAACCTTACATATAGTCTGTCTAATTTCCACTACTGCATATGTGTGAAGGAAAAGAGAAGCAGATCTATGAAGAAAATGAACTGCCTGAAAGCCCACCTCTATATTGAAATGTCACAAATGACAGAAGAAATGAACTCTGTTATAGTTCAAATGTATTGTTACTTGTCTTATGCCACAATTTGCCTGTACTTAAAATTTCCTGTAAGTTCAGGCTTAATCTTGTGCTTCTGAAATGTTGGGTAAAAGGCTAAACTCAGACTCTCAAAAGAAAAAGAGCCTCAAGGTAAAGAAAACAAGGCAGTATGGAATAATCAGAACATGGGAAAATAATGAGAATTCAGTTTCTTTCTGAATGTTAAATCTTCTGCAGTTATACTTTAGTTGCTAAGGTAGAAATAGCTATTTTGTCAGAATAAAGCAGACAAGTTGTTGGAGAACTGCAAGGCTAAATGAAAATTTTATATACATTTTTAGTGGGATCTAATTTGTCAACAAATTTTGATAATTTACTGCAAATTAGCAGGAATTAAACTGATACCCCACTTCTGAGAATTCATGTTTGAAAGCCTGTCTCCTAGTATAGAAAAAAACTCTAACCTCCTCACCCAGCTCCTGCTAATTACACTGTCTGTCATTCATTCAAAGTATTGATGCATGCTTTGAAAGTTTATGTTTGCCTTTATCACGAGGGCATAAAGGATGAACAGGTCACTGACATACAGCAGTAAGAGTCTGAAAATCATTTAATGAGGTAGTCTGCATAAAAATGAGTTTTTTACTTTGAAACAGACAACGTTAAAAGTTTAGAGGACATGTACCGAAGTGATCTTAGTTTCTCATAATGGAGTTGCTTGGGTTAATGCATTAAAAATGCTGTTTGTCTTATGAAACAGAAAGACAGTCTTAAGAATAAAAACCATCCTTAGATACCTTAAAAAAAAAGATGGATATTTCATGCATGGCTAGTTCTAGTCTTGAAAATAAAGAGTTAATTATTTCTTACATAAAATTTTCCAACTTCCTCAAGAGAAGATGGAACTGGGAAATGGATACCTTATGCATCCAATTCTATTGATACATTTAATTTTAGGCTGTATTTAACTTTGTCCTTTAGGTAGTTAAATTATGAGCAATGAGGGGTGAGACACAGGTAGGACAGACTGGGTATTTGAAGACCTTATGGTTTAAACCCAACTGGCAACAAAAACCACAAAGCAGGTCATTCACTCCCTCCAGGAGTGATGAAAAAGAGAATTGGAAGAGAAAAAGTGACAGAACTTGTGGATTGAGATAAAGACAGTGCAATAGGGAAGGTAAAGCTGAGCATGTAAGCACAGCAAAGCGAAGCAAAGCAATCATTCACTAGGCCCCATGAGCAGGCAGGTGTTCAAGCATCCCCAGGAAAGTAGGGTTCCACCACACACATCAGTGGCTTGGGAAGACAAAAGACATTGTGACTGTGATGAAAGATGTTTGGGTCTTTGGGTGAGGCCTCCTCCCTCACACAACCCCCCACTCTCTTTCAATTTTATCTGATGGGCAGTATGAATTGTTATAAGAGAAGAAAGACAGGTGGGAGCTTCAAAAACTACCCGGATGCTCACATAATAGATAAATCCCAGAAATGCAGGAGCTGTCATGTTTTTGATTGACTTTGGTATACATTGTCCTGCAAAAGGGTATAAAAATCTGCTTGACACTGGGCCAATTAGGCCAGCTGGGCAAACTGGTCTCCGAGGTTGCTGGCCACTTCTGAGTGGATCCTCTCCTTGGCAGGAACATTTGCAGTGTATCTCCTCCCCAAAGACAGGCAGCACTCCCTTTTGAATGGATGAGTTAAAGCATTAAGAAATAGTCAGATATGGAAAGAAAATCATAAATTAGCTACATATGTGCTTCGCTTGTTGATAAATTGGGCATTCTGTAAGGCAAAAATCTGTAAACCTGTGTCTAGCTGAACCTGCTTATATTATAACCCTGTAGACCTGCTCATATTATGTACTGCATTGACAATATTTAGATACTGTATTAGCAATAAATCTAATCAACCACAGTAAAAGATGGAAAAGAAAAGAATGTGATATGTGAAGTGCTTGAAGCACATCTAACTGCTGCTTATAAAAATGCCAGAGACTTACCAAAGGAAAAGGCAGAAATAGAAATTAAGAAAAAAGGGGTCATAGCAGACAATATTGAAATTGAATAGACAGAATAAGGAAGTTAAAAAAAAAAGTAGAGGTTATGATAGTAGATTCAAAGCCTTCAAAATATTAAGCTAAAACATTGATATTCTTACCTGAAGACTGGGACAGAGACATTTGGAATAACTCTGAGAACAGGAAGGAAGAATCAGAAAAGGAAGGAAAGAACTTACCCAGACCTATAATTAAAAAAGAGACCCCTGTAGTTATGGGTGACAGACAAAGAAGACACATTGGAAATCCATCCCATATATACCTAGGGAGCTTGCAAAACTCAAAAAAAACCAGCTTGATAACTGTGTCAAAGAGTCACCAGTCATCCTGGCTTTGGGATTGTTTGTCCAAAGTCCCCAGTCAAAGTGTCAGAGCTCGCTGGAATTTGTCCAGTCAGGACCTTTTGCCTAGAGTGACCCATTTATCCAGGCAAGGCACTGAGGCTGTCCTGTCTGGATTGCAAATGATTCTTGTCCTGAACAGTTACTCAGTGCACAGTGCTGATTCACACACTGAGGCAAGGTAGTTCTAATTTTTTTTCTAGTTTGTGCAAAGCAGGGAGCTGGGTGGTAATCCACAAAAGCCTGGCTCCTCAGTCATCAAAACTTTACACTATTTATAAATTATGACATAGAAAGGCATTGGCATTCACTGATTACAAATTGCATAACCTTTTCATTAATTTGTACTCAACCCCGTAATTACTGATTATATCTTTAGATTCTCATCCTAGTTAATCTACATGCACAATTCTTCTCTCCATTTGAGTCAGTAGTCCATTTTGAACAGGTGGTCAATGAGTCAGTGGTCATGATCTCCCACTGCTGGAATTATCTTTACCCCAGTTATTGCTCAGTAACTTTATTTCATAAAACCAGTGGTAAAATTTGCGTATAATCAATATCTTTTAATCAGATTAGACAACTGTGGTATGACAAGCTAGTTGGGTTTACTATAAAAATACTTATCTGTGCTTTAACATGCTGAGTAAACTTGTGCTCGTTTTTAAGAATTTGATATAAGGATAATGTTAAACTGATAAACAGCACTGCAAAGTAAGTTATTGGAACTCTAGTTCCAATATTGAAGTTACTTGATGCAGAGAACCATTGTGACTTCTAGAAAATAGAAACATTCATCTACATATCCATCTAAGGATTGTTTGAATAGGATAGTGACACAGAGATCAAGAGAAGCATTTGACTCAGGACATCTCTAGGGGGAAGGGGGATGAAAATAAGTTCAATGAACAGCCCAGAAAATGGGTTTACTATTTTGTAAAGGTATTAGAGGAAAAGGCTGTTCTCAGAATTGTTTTGTCACGGGTTTGGAAGTAAAAGTAATTTCTAAGATGGAACAAAATGGTATTAACTTATTCCACAGTGGTGTTCTTTGATTTTGCTGAAGCTTTAAAAATACTGTGAACTCCTCAGAGAAAAAACACTATGTATGTGCAAAGGATTATTACTGGATTAGCACACAGCAGTCGGTTATGGGAAATAACTTGCATACTAGTGTAGAAACTTTTACAAGTCTTGGTTTTTTGCTTTTTTCCATGTTTAACAGTTAGGACTCCCTTTCCTCAAATAGTAGAAAATTAACTAGAAGTGAATTTTAAGGCAACAGCTACATATGGAAGAGGTACTGATATCTATTTGTCAAATTTGAGACATTTTTTAGAAAACAGTTTTATTTTTGTGATATACATACCTCTGTATGCCTCAGGCAACTTGACTTAGAAACTGATACTCACTACAGTACTGATCCCAACTGGATGCCAAGGCAGGAGAAGAAAAAATGAAGAAAATGGAAGAAAGCAAACAAAACTAGTCAAGAAAAGCTCTAGGGACTACGAGCAGAACAAAGCTGAAGGACATGAAAAACAGGATGGAGAAACAGTGGGTTTTTCTCAAAAACTGAGCAGTGGAGCAAGAATAAAGTGTCTGATCAAGAAATCCATCTCCCAGACAGCACCAATTAGTTAGGCATAATTTATACAGAAAGGGTGATGAAGAAAGAAAAGGAGAAAAAACCTGAAATGTCAACCAAACTATATGGAAGTAAGAAGCTTTTCAATAGGAAAACAGGAAATTCACAAATGAAGAGAAAGTACTATAAAAGAGAAGGAAGTCTTAATTGTTTTTCCAAATATAACAGGCTAGGATATCAGAATAACCTTCTAATCATACTAGGGATTCTTGATAGTAAGGAAGGCCAATTAAATCTGAGGATGTACACAGTAGAAATGGAAGCAGGCACACTGACAACACAAATTCTAATTGTGACTCAAAGAAATGTTTATAAACCAAGGAAAAATGTTTTGCATTATTTCCATAGGAACCTAAAAAACAAATGAGAATGGACTCTGAACATGTAAATTTCAAGGCAAGGGAAAAGGTCAAAAAGAAGCCCTGAACTGCAAATCTGAGCATATGACAGAAATCACTGCAGGCAGGTAACAAAGTATAGTTCAGTGGTTGTCAGGTAAGATGAAGTTTCTGTCAGAGATTTTTGGATAGTCTGAGTTTAAAGCAGCAAAACTCATTGGAAATTGTACAGGTTACTATCAAAAGAAACTGCTGTGTAAAGACCTATGGGGGATGAAGACGTGCCCCAAAGTCAGTGACAAAATTTTCCCTGATACTCACCACAAAAAACGTTGTAAAACAACCAGGTCACAATAGTCAAATAGGAAGGTGGGTGGCTGTGTTATTAGAAAATACCTTTAGCAATTAGAATAAAGACTCCTAATTTATTTGCTATAGCAATAAATTTTGTTGGCTTCTCGAAGCCCTTGATCCCGTTCACACAGCAATCTCCCAGGGAAGGGATATGCCCCATCTCTTTTAGGAGGTCTCAAGAGCTGTGAGATTGTGTGGCCCCATTGCTTACCTTTTTGCACCCTCTGGCGCAGTCTTCCTTTTGATTCCTTTTTCATAAACTAAAAGGAAATGCTGAAAAAAATTCTTCTCCCTTTTAGCAAAGTCTTTATTTGAGTCTTCTGTTGAATAATGTTGCAATCTCAGGAAAGAGTACATCTCAGTCACAAGTAACATACATTTGTCATTTTCTGGATAGCTAAAATGTGAGCTTCATAATCTTATCAAGCACCAGACAAGATAAAGAATATAAATTTCTTTTGAGGTATGTTTCATCAAGAAGAAAAAGGTTCATCTTGTACATTCTAGGGCTCTTATCAGTCTTCCAACCTCACTACTTCTTCAGCACAGGTTTGCATTGAATTACACACTGAAACATCCAGATATGCAACCACACAACAGTTGAAAAATTCTTTTAAATGCATTGAAAAGCTAAATTGAAAGTGTATCTGCACTGGTTTTGGCTGGGGTAGAGGTAATTTTCCTGTAGTCATTAGTTAGTGAGAGGCTGTGCTTTGGATTTATGCTGCAAACAACATTGATATGCAAGGATGTTTTCATTATTGCTGAGATGTATTTCAAACAGAGTCTAAAACTTTTCAGTTACTCACACCACCCCACCAGTGAATTTGCTGTGGGTGCATGAGAACTGGGAGGGGACACATCTGGGACATTTGACCCCAGCTGACCAAAGAGATATTCCATACCATATGACATCGTGCTCGGTGTAAAAAGCTGGGGAAAGAAGAAGCAGGGGGTGACTATGGAATGTGTGTGGGGGAAGACATTCACAGTGATGGTGTTTATCTTCCCAAGTCACTGTTATGTGTGGTGGAGCCCTGCCTTCCTGGAGACAGCTGAACACTTGCCTGCCCATACAAAGAAGTGAATTAACTCCTTGAGGAAGAAGTGAATTAATTCTGTTTATCTAAACCCATAAATTTTCTCACTATTAATCTTCTGATTACCCCCTGAGTTCCACTCTGTGTGAATAAGCGAGCGGTTGTGTGATTCTTAGTTGCCTACTGACATTATACCAGGACAGCCCGCAGTTCATGTGGGAGCAGGACACTCAAAATATTTGTGAATAAGTGAACAGCAGAGCAGTTGCACTTGACGTGTCTGTGGCCATGTCTGTGCTGCAACAGGTGTACTTCTGAACAGATTTTGACCCAAGCATAAGTCTAGACTGGAGAAGTTACCCCTCAAAACATCAATGTCTGAGTTTATACTGCAGGTGCACCTCAAAGCATCCGTGGCTGTGCATGAGATTGTGCTGCAGCACCTCAAAGAATGTGGCTGTGGATAAGCCCACAACAGAGCCTGTACTGTCCTTGCACCAATGTGTGGTGTTCTGCTTTTTCTCAAACTGAAGATCCGCAACACATTTTGCTATGAAAACAATCACCTTTTGTATCTTAAACTACTTCAAATACAAGACACACAAAATCGTATCAGCAAGTGTACTGAATAAAAATTGCTTTAAAAAGCAAAGAAGATCATCTACTCAGGATAAAATTCAACCTGGCAAATCTGTCATGAAGGTTGACTAGCTTAAGAATGGAATCTATTTACCAATCCTCTACTCTAAGGAAAATAATCATTGAATACCCGATCATGTCTTTTTCATCCAGTAAGACAATTAGTTTTTGGGGCAGAGTATGAATACAAGTTCTAATACTAATGTAGGGAGTAATTTAGAATGGTGAAAATTATCAGTATTTGTAGTTAAAATAAGATTGCTATATCCACAATTAGCTAACTTGAGAAGTATTCTGATTTATTTTTAATCTGTTCTATTGGGTTTTTTTTAAGTAATTGAGTTCTAAACAGTTTCCAAGTTATGCAATAGACACTCAAAAATCAGTCACTCTTGGAAAAACTGTATTAGTTACCTACTTTATAAAAATTTTATTTCTGATAGTCATTCTATGCATTGCAGATGAAACACTCTATGTTAGAAATATTCCACTGGATGCCAGTCTACTTGTATTTACTTCAGCAACAAATCCTGTGCTTCCTTTCAAACATATGAGCATAATAAAGGGAACAATTGCTTCTACATCTTAATTTCCTATGCTGTGTTTTCAGCTTGCAAGTAAGGGGTAGTAAAAATACCCATAACATTCCAGTATTACTTGAATAGTTGATGGAAAAAAACCCCATATAATTAAATGTTTTCCCTGTTACATATAAAATTCAGTAATGCTGAAACAGCAAAAACATTCTTTCAATGATTTCATTCACTTCCTAGTGTGCTCATGATTGGATTCTATTACGTACCAAACTTCACCTTGAATAGAACAAGTGTATCTTCATTTCTTAGTAACCTTTGTCTGTCCACCATTAACTTTTATTGCACATCAAAGTCTATTTGCAACTGTATATATCCCTGCCAGAAGGCAATTCTTCTCTCAAGTTGTCTTTAACACATTGCTTCATTTCTTTTGACACAGGTTTTCTTGCAACTTTTTCCTTCACTACACTCCAGTAATATTGCCTGGGACCAGGAAACTCTGACACCTAACCGTTTTTGTTCATTAGGATAGTTTTCAATAGTATTTGAAGTCCCTTTTGTGTTTCTTATGTGTATCACAGTGATCTTAATTCTAGCCTTTCCTACTATACTTGCCTTTGATTTTAATGGTGTTGCTTTATAATACAATTTGAGATGTGTAAAGCATGCAGAAGCGTGAATGTACCGCTGTGTGATGTGATGCATGTCATATTCTTTCTGCCTTGATTTTAGGGGTTTATCTGGTTCTTCCAGCATACTATCTTGCCTAAAATTTTTCCCCATCACTTGAACAGTGCTAAAATGGTTAGTCACAGCTTTGAGGACAGATGTATTACTCTAAATTCAGAATAGATTGGGAGTCAAACAGCTCTCTGTAGGAGTATGGTTTTAAGAATTTACAGTCTTAAGAATAGATCTAATTGCCTGGAATCAAGAGATTATGGAAATCTATAAAAGCTGCAAATAAACTGGAAAATGTATGTACCAGGAGCTAAGTATATGATTTGTACGATAAGGGTCTTAAAGAAGTTGGCTTTGAATTTTCTTAACCCTTTTATACTTCTAGCATTAGAACTCAGAAATTTCCCCTGTATTGCAATAATCACGATAAAAAATTCTCTTTTGCCTACCGTCTTAAGTATTTTACTTTGCAATTGATGTTAATGAATACATTTCTTTACTTCAGGGAACACTTAAAAAGCATTGAGCTGACTTCTTTTTTTATATTACTCCATAGATTTGATAATATATATGGGTTGACTAGATTGCATAATTTCTTTGCAATTATTTCATTCAAAGAATTATTTTTTTTTACTGAGTGTTGACAGATGACTTCTTAATCCATGTAAATAACCTGACTTGGAATCCAAGGATGTTGTGTTTATTTGGAATAGGTACATTCTCAATCTGCAGGGCTACTTCAGGTTTACATTATGTTAGCCTCTGCAAAATGGCAACAAAGCCCACAACATAGCGGAACAGTGGAATAACTTCTCACTAATTTGGCTTGATAGCTTAAAGGTTTTGATGCTGACAACATATACTAAATACTAATTTGTATTTCCTTTACTCTTATAATATCCCAAGTAAATCACCTGAATCTGTCGTATGAAGACACAAAATTTATAATGTGTAATTATAGATTAAATAATAATAGAACCAAACTAGTTTCAGCAGGTGGAGGAATAATAATAAGCTGAATAGTTGTTAATATCTTTGATTTTAATAAAACAAACATTTTAACTAGCATTTAAATGTTTTTCTTACAAATGTTGTGTTAACAAGGTATGTGAGAATAGATAAACTCTATCAGAAGAGAAAAAGAAAGATGCTAAGAGGTCAAGATGTTGCCAGCTCACTGCCTAAATACCTCATTTATAAAAGAGTATTTTAGCCCTTTGAAACCTATATACTTATCTTTACATGGTTATATATCCTTAGAGATTCATGTATGTGTTCTGATTTGTTCAAATACAAGTAAAACTGAAAATGGAATCTATCAAGTAGGCATATTGTGTAATTACTATGAGTGTCTGTGGAACTAAGGAGCCAGGTCTCCAGCAATGAGATTTTGAGATGGTGTAAAAAGGACAGAACATCTAAAGGCACCAGGACCAAAGATAATGTATTGAAAAATAACTAAGAGGACTATATAATTTTTGGAGGTTCCTCACGTCTCTCAGATATTATAATTTATGTATAAATTATAGTGAATTTAAAGTGGGGAATTTGCCTTCCCATGCAGGAAACTTGAGTTTTTTATAATAAAGGAAGAGTCTTTGAGACCAACAAGTTATGTTGGGACCTGACAGCATATCCAAACCAGGGGAAACAGTTCTTTGTTTGGAAGCTGGCAGAATTTCTTGTGTGGGCTTTAAACTAGGATCGATGGGAGAAGGGTATGATGGCAGGAATTGGGAGGGTAGGGGATAGCATGACACTGTTTGTGGCGGCAATAATAATGGGAATATTCAGGCTGCTCCAGGGACCACTGTAGGTTCAGGAACACGTCACAAATGTGTCTACATCAATCCATGAAGTATGAGAAACAAGCAGGATGAACTGGAAGCATTGATCATTTCCCTATGATGTCCTTAGTGAGACTTGGTGGATTGAGTCCCATGACTTGTATCCCGGCAGGTAACAGGTAGATCAGGCAGGATAGGCTGTGCAGGCAACATGCAAATATTGCACTATGTGTAAAGGAGAGGCTTGACTCTAAAGCCCTTACGATTAGGGAAAAAGCTCTTGTTGAAGATTAGAGGAATAGAAAACAATGGTTATGTCTCTGTGGGTGTCCACTGACCATCACCAGACCAGGAGGCTAATACAGTGGAATTACTCTGTAGGCAGTTAGGAAAAAAATCTCTGGATTGGTAGCAGTTGTTGTCATGGGAGATTTCAACTTCCCAGATATCAACTGGAAATGCCATACTGCTGTGAGAAGTAGCTCTGGGAAATTCTCAAATGTTTGAAGGTAATTTCCTCCAAAACATTTTCTTTCCCAAACCTAATGAAAGAAGAAGCCTACATTCCATCAAAAAATATTTCCTCCTCTACATTTGTCTCAAACCAAAACACTGTCACAAGTACTAAGTCAGTCAACTATGAAAGGTTCTCTCCTGCATTGTTATTTATAAATAGCAAAGGACTCAGGAGAGATATGTGATGTATTGTCCACAGTGATCAAGAAGTAGTTAAGTTTAAAATTTTTGGTTATATATAAAAGAGTGAGCAGAATTATTACTTTGAGTTTTGAGAGAGGGAACTTTAAGCTGTTTGAGTACTTAGCAGTGTCTGCTGGGAATCTGCTTTTGAGGATTTAAGGATCAATGAGGACTGCTGTTTTGAAACACCATTTAAAAGCACAGGAGCAGATTTTAAACTTGTGACGCAATGAGATGGACATCCCACTATGTCACAAGTCAAGTGAGAGGAGGCCAAAGACTAGGTTGGCTCAACAGGGAACTCCTCTTGGAACTTTCCTGTAAGGAAAAAGAGATTGTATGATCTTCAGAAGCAAGATCAGGCTGCACAGGCAGACCGCAGAGTCCTTATTCACATATGCAGGGGAAAAATAAAAAGACCAAATCTCAGCTAGAGATGACACTGGCTAGTGTTGTGCCAAATAACAAGATGGACTTTTTCAAGTATGTTAGTAGCAAGAAGAGGCCCGAGGGAAACATCTGAACTATACTTGATGAAGATGGTCACTTGCCAAATAGGAATTCAGAAAAAGTGGAGGTATTTAATCCTTTTTTCCCCCTCAGTCTTTAATAAATACTCATGCACATTGGTCTGTCTGGTTCCCAGAGATAGCAGGCCACAACTGCTGGAACAGTGACTTTCTATTTGTGGACACTACTACTAAGTAGGGTTTATGCTAAGTCAAGGTTGTTTTCAGTTTCCCATGTTCTGAGAGCAAGGACTTGCAGAAAATGTCAGGAGAGAACACAGCCAGGACAGCTGACCTGAACTGGCCAAGGGGATATTCCATACTGCAGAATATCATTCTGTATATATAAACTGCGTGTAGTTTTCTGAGAGGGGCCAATTGCTGCTGGGGAGCAGGCTGGGCATTTGACAGTGATGAGGATTTTTCTTGAGTTTTATTTTTGTCTCTTTTTGGTATGTCCCCTTTTATTATAACTTTTATTTTTATTATAATTGTTGTTGTTGTTATATTTTACTTTATTATTTTTAAACTGTTTTTATCTCAGCCCACAACTTTTACCTGCTTCCAGTTCTCCTCCCTGTGAGAGGGTATCTGCATGGCATGTAGTTGCCAGCTGTGGCCAAGCTACACTACCACCAAAAGTGGCTGCTCCCCATAGGCATTCGTAATTGCCTTGATCTCAGTTTGTTTCAAATGCAGACATGTTCAAAAATCATGGTAAAACTTTGGGAATTTCTCAAAAATCCTCTCTGTACATTAAAAAAAACTGTGCTGGTTTTGTCAGTGATAGAGTGAATTTTTTCATAGTAGCTAGCAGGGGACCATGTTTTGGATTTCTGCTGGAAATATAGCAATAGTTTCATTATTGCTGAGCACTGCGTAGACAGAGCCAAGGCCTTTTCTGCGTTCACCAGTGAATGGGCTGAGGGAAGAGAACTAGATGGGAAGGGAGGCAGTTTGGAAATCTGGCTCTAGGTGACCAAAGAGATATTCCATTCCCCATGGCACCAAGGTCAGCAGTAAAAAATGGGGGAAGGAAAAGAAAGGGGGAGATCCAGAATTAGAAGGACAAGTTCACAGAGTTTTTATAAAGTGAGACAAATAATTATTCTGTTGGTTGGTTGTGAAGGAAGATTAGAGAATCAGCTGAGTAGTGTGCTAACAGTAAGGAACGCTTAAGGGATTTTGAGATGTGTGTTTTTTCATGTACTTTTTCTACATGTAATGTTATTAGCCTGGTACAAACAAATACCTCTGAGTGCTTCTTGAGGTGTGCCTGCAGCTGATTTGCCCTTCCTCTGGCTTCCCTAAAAATCTTCTTCACCTCGATCCCATCTTTTTTTTAAAGCTGCTCTTTTAACCAAGCTACCTGTGGGGCCAGAAGGCTATGGCATCGTCTAATCGGTATGACCTGACTAGGAACATTTTCTTTTTCTATGCAAATACTGTTTTTCTTATATGCTTTGAAATATTGTGTTTAATTTGCACAGTAAAAGTATGTTGATGCAAGATCCATGATGACACTTTTTCCAATGTGTACTGTGGGATTTTTTGGGATGATTTGACTGTGAATACAGTCTTCTATTAAACAGTTATACAACGTATGATGTGAAAGCAGAAGGAAGAACTTGAAGAATGGTTTAATCATCAAAAAAGGTAATTTTTAATTATGCATGTGTAGAATTACCAGCTATGTTTTTCATTCTCTTTGTTGGTAGAATATCGGTTTAGTACAAATACTAAACATGAAAATGCAGCAGACACCGTTTGAAGAAAGGAGTTCTTAGCATACAAATCCATAGTGTAAAGGATACAGACATTGAGAACAGATGGTCTGCCAACCATAGAGAGCTGAAGCAAATGAAGAAAACAACATAAACCCAAAATTTTATTTTGCAGCTTCAGAGGATAATTTAAGTCTATTCAGAACTTAAACCTACGCTTATAGCTCTGTCCTCATCTCTGCTGTCAAACTATCTCTTCTTTAAGATTTTTTCCTTTCAAAGTCTCCAAATAGCATTTTCTGAAGCTCCTTATCTCGAGGTTAACACAAAATAAATCTTTGTATATTCACTTTCCTTAGGGTCAGACAGAATCAAACTCTATTTCCTGAAGGTTAAAGTAAAAATAACTTAAGACACAGCTGTTTCCAGGCAGTTTTTTTCTCTAAGAAACTTGTTTACTCTTTCCCAGCAGAAAACTACCTTATTTCCATATTATTTCATCTTTTTGATGAAACTTTCAACCACTCAAAAGTCAGTATACTCCTGAGATTTTTTCCAAATAGTAATTCCTATTTAATTGCACAAGGATGTGTCCTCTGTTTCCTAACCTAGTACCCTAACTGAGACCTCTGGCCCTATGGGAATAACAGACTATCTAAGGTGCTTTTTTGTTTCAAAATGAGAAAATTTCAAGATCACATTTAAAATGATCTAATTAAGCCAAAAATTCAGATCGAATTAAGATTTTATATGCCTGCTGTACCATCAAAGCTGTAACAATCTGTTTTCCTGTGTTTTTCAGGAAGAATTTTTTGTTTCCTTTAATGTTGTAACATTTCTTTGGCATAGATGACTCTTTACAATGCAGATTTTCAGAGACAACAATGAAACAGTGTTTGAACAAAGCTTGATTAAGAAGCACATGTTAATGGCAGGTTATATTTACCTGCATTTGCCAAAATGAACAGTAGACAAAGGTATAGGTACTTGATATTTTCCAGATGCAGATGACTCATTCATCTGAGCATGTAAATTATGATTTATGCACTTATTGCTAAGGAAAACAAAGCCTTAAGCTCTTCTACACTGACGTAGATTTGACTCAAAATTCCAGATCTGGTCTTGGCAGATGTCTGAAACCTACACACAGATTTCTGCAGCCCAACATTGTCTTCAGAAAAGCTTTTAACCACAGAGCATGTGGAATGCTGTGAAGATTTAGAATGCTGCCATCTTCCTTTGGCAGACAAATGAAAAATGTTTGTATTCTCTGATGTTTTCCAGACAAAATAAGGTGGTTTCATTTAACTGTTTGGTGAAGACAGTTGAACCAAACTGAAATTACCTGATTTCACCTGAGAAGAAGACATCTATTCTATTTTTGGCTATTGCTCTTCTTCTTTTCCCCAGTCTTAGCAAATAAAATTAATGTTTAATTTGGATTAGTACAGAAGACACAGATAATTTTTAGAATAGACATGAGGTGCTCTCTTAGATAACTTTGGTTCAATCAAATTGCTAATTTGTGCAGTATTTTTTCTGTATTATGTGAAGCAGGTAAGAGGTAAATTACAAAAAAATATAAATTACAACATCATAAATTTTCATTTATTACTGACTTTTTCATTTCTTTTTCTGACTCTTTTCATTGGGTCGATTTTTAAAACTGTACAGAAGTAATCTAAAATTTTCTTTACCCATCCGAAATGTTCTGACTCTTTAGCTCTGTAAGCAATCTTTAGGCTTGTTAACATTGCCTAGATAAAGAATTATAGCCATGTGTATCTCAGCTCTTTTCAAGAAATTTACTTCACCTTTGAGCTGCTGCAGCTTTCTTGGCCTCAATGAAAAGAGACAGCTCTGACCTCCATTTGGCAGTGGATGAAGGTATTCTTGGCATTTTGCTTAGAGACAATCTACACTCTGTCACAAAAATCAAACTAAGATTTATAAGATAATGGTGAACTGACCAAAACATTGTATCTTCGTTAATGGAAAGTAACAGAGAAACCAGTATAGCTAGCTGCATTCTCCTCAAGAAAAAGCAGCAACAAGAAAAATAGTATAAGTGAGAAAAGGGATGGATGAACAAAGGAACCAGTGCAAACACTTTGAGATTTCTTTAGTATAACTGGGGTATGGAATAAAAACCAAACTTTGTTTTTAACCCAAACTCCTGAGGGTAGATCAAAGGAATTTCTACTACTTGATGTAAGCTCAGTATTCCTGCATTTATCCATATGCTATTTTCATGGTTCTTTTTCAAATCCTTGTTGGTCAGAGTAGGAGTAAAAAAAGCACAATAAAAGGATTTAAAACTAGGTTTTAAGCAGATCACCGGATTCTCCTCTGGTGTGTATTTCTCTGCTGACAGCATTTTTATAATTTCAGATTTACTTTAAATCCTCTTAGGATGCTAAAGTAAATAAAGAACATTTGCCAAATTTCCCACTCAAAACTATTAACAGAAATTTCACAGTTAACCAGTAGTAGCTGGAGGATTGTCTTATATTGCTTGAATATTATTTTAAAATGTACTTTATTCTCTGTATAAAGTGTTCTCTGAAATAGATTCAGCTGCACTGTTTGTATACTGATGAGTGCTGTCAGGCTGAAGTTCGCTTTTAAGCTATAGTAGCAGAAATTTACTGGACATACACAAAACTCTAGTTCTATACCTATATAGATTCATAATAGGATTTCAGCTTCAGATTGCTTTATTTAATCTCCATATCTCCTCCTAGCCCCTTCAGTTAGGCAAAAACTACTGCATTCACAGAAATATCTACTAGAATTATTGCAGAAGAATCTCTGGATTTTTCAATTTGAGAAGCGCTATATGGTGAAGGAAGGCTATTTTAAGAGTGTGAGTGACCATGCCAATCTGGCAGTTTACAATACCTGCTGCATAGTGATCAGTATCATTTATGGACACAGGACACTGAAGCACAATGGGGTGCAGGTGAAAGTCTTCTATGCATGATGAGTAGTCCTGCAGCTTTTATATAAAGGGACAAAGGAAAGCAGGTACATGGATAACCTTTATGAATACTTCTTCATTTTGTGGTTTTGCAGTCAATAAAGCAAAATTTCTCCACACTACCAATTAGAGTTTTACTCAGGTAGCAGTTCACAAATTTGCTGTGTTTGAACACACAGTATCTCATGCCTTACCCCAGACAGACAGCCTTCAGTTCAGCATAGTGCATTTCCAGATTCTAGAGTCTCCTTTTTCCTAATCTTATTAACTCTTTCAAATATGATTTGGGAGTTGGAAAGATCTATGTATATTGCAACCTTGATCGTTGAATTTGCTCTCATCATCTCTGCTTCTGTCATATCTGCAAATCTACCCACTTACAGTGTGACCACAATTATAATATGTATCTCCATTTAAATTCTGAAAGACAAAGCTTTTGCATTTATCACAATGTGTATGTGCATATGTTTACATGAGAGAATCATAAAATAGATGTCGTTGACAGGGACCTATGGAAATCATCACAAAGTTTGCAGGCAACACTAAGTTTTGTGGGAGCATTGATCTGCTGGAGAGTAGGAAGGCTCTGCAGAGGGATCTGGACAGGCTGGATCAATGGGCTGAGGCCAGTGGTATGAGGTTTAACAAGGCAAAGTGTCAAGTCCTGCCCTTAGGTCACAGCAACCCCAGGCAGCTCTACAGGCTGTGGGGAGGGTGGCAGGAAAGCTGCCCAGTGGAGTAGGAGCTGGGGGTGCTGGTTGGTAAGGGCTGAACAAGAGCCAGCAAGTGGCCAGGTGGCCAAGAAGGCCAATGGCATCCTGGCTTGTGTCATTAGTAGTGATGTCAGCAGGACTAGGAAGGGGATTAGCCTTGAGAAAAGGAGGCCTGGGGAAACCCTATTGCTCTCTACAACCACTGAAATAAGATTATAGAAAGCTAGGGTGTGGGTTTCTTCTCAAAGGAAATAAGAGATAGGATGACAGGAAACAGCCAAAAATTATGTTAAGAGAAGGCTTAAATTAGAGATTAGGAAAAGTTTCTTTGCTGAAAGTCTGATCAGGTATTGCAGCAAGCTCTCGAGGGCAATTTCTTGTTCCTGGAAATGTTCAGAGAAAATATCTAAATGTGGCACTTAGGGAAATGATGCAATGGTGAACATAGCAGTGCTGGGAAGGTTTGGACTTTGTGATATCAGGGGTCTTTTTCCACCTTAATGATTCTATGATTCTGTGACTATCTGGTCATAACAATTGTTCGCAGATGGGTCAAAAAAACCCCTTTTGGTCAGGTTGTTTGGGGTCTGTGCATGCACAGATTTTTGTGTATACATGGCCTTATATTCCAAGGGTTAGGTGCATTTCAAATATCCGTGCAATCCATGCAACCTGCCATGGTTTGCAAGACTCTGTTGGATAGGCTTTAGAGCTTACGGATTTTAATGCTGAATTAGAATGTAGATCCAAACAAATAAACATCTAAAAAATGGCCGAAAAGGAAGACTTGTAAACACTTTAAAATGTACGAATTTCCATGTTTCATTAAAATATTAAGAAAATTTAGGGGGTTTCTAGTGGGGACAGTCCATCTGAAAGTTTTTCCTTTTTCAGTTTTTCACAGAGGTAAACAGCTCTCAGTAGCTCTGTTCTAGCAGTGGGTCCCCATATGACATGCACCTGTTGCCTTCCTTGACCAGCTTTAGGTGATTTACCATTGCTTTGCTTGCAGATCTAAAGCTTCTGTGATACCTGTTGCTGCTTTTCTGCACTTGACTCCTTAGGGACATCTTGTTCTCATTGCAGGTCAATTTGGCTTAAACAGTTCAAGGTGGCACATTGCTCCATTTTGTGCTCATTGGTCAGCATGTCCTTTAGGGATTTTGCTCTTGCAGTTTTCATGCCCTCTTAGCTAGGAGGAGAAAAGAATCTATCATGTTTATCCCAAAGGGCCAGAGCTCAGTGAGGAAACAGTTGTAGGAATTATAGCTGCTTCATTGCACAACTGAATAAATTTACAAATGAAAGAAGAGCTGTGCAGTCTTAGGCGGGGTAGCAGTAGAAGTATAAGAGATCTGCACTGAAAATGAATTTATTTACCTTATCATAGTATTCATTCATTCTGGAGTTAGCTATATGGCAATGTTGGACACTGGACTAAACACTATGGAGATAAGCATGTTTCTTCCAGTTGAAGATCCATATCTGTGTCAGCATAATTTTGAAATATATCTAAAATTTTTGGTGATTGAATGGATAATGAAGAAGGGAGTGTGCAACTCAACCCTGGGCTAGATAGAGAAAATTTTTGTTACCAAAACTGCTTTTAAACTTTGGGTTGTTTGGGTTGGTCTCCAGTTTTGTTTGAAGAATTATGTTTGTAGAATAATGTCAGGGAGGGAGAGGAGTGTGAAAGAGCACAAGTCAATGCTGAATGGGCAAGGTAATAGACTTTCACTCTGATTGTCTAAATCAATGTTATCAGCAATTTTTTTCTCTTTAGTAACTACCAATTACCAAAAAGCTCGATAAGCTTTTTCAGTTTATGTAAAAAGAGCATTCGTAATATGCCTCAAGTGTTTTCCTGCTTAATACAGCCTCATGATTACACTTCTCTATTTTGAGTAGAAGTAGTGGCTTTTACACAATTGTCAGAGCTTGCCCAAAATAAACTGTTTTACAGTAACTTTTCTAATTGGTTGTCAAGAACTGTTTATCATAAGGAATCATTTCTGGAAACTACCGGCACTCAGCTGAGAAGTGTTCATTGCTCTTTGTGTTTAATCACAAACCGCTTATGTGGAACTACAAAGTCTGTGCTTCTGTAGGAGTATCATTGAATACTTGCTCCTCTTCCTCTAGACTGAGCCCTTGATAAGGATTGTCATAATTTTATTCCTCCTTGCAGAAACAACCTACAATGTAGTAACAGGGACCTGATTCTGCCATTATTCTGCTACCCGACCATATCAAATTTTCAGATTATCGATCAGCTAAGAAGAGCAGTAAAGTTATTTTATTATTTCTCTATTTTAAAATTTTAGGTTTAGCTGACATATATTGACTTGTCTTTCTTAAGAATATTTGTATCTCTTTTCCAAGACAACATTGAGGGCACACAAGGGCCTGGTCAGTTAAGGGCTTCTGACCTCGCTAAGCACTAAGGTATGCACGTTTTGTACCTGCACTGGGGAAAACATGATTTGACAGGTATGAAAACCTTTTAAAGAGAAATGGAATTGCATTCACAAATTTGTATGGCGTTGCTGATTATCATGTTAGAGGAACTTAAGGAGGCTAAAAGATCACCTTTTCCAAAGGAGTGTGATAGTATCTCATATCCCATTTTTTCTTTTCTTTTTCAGTACTTCCATATTTTCCCTCAGTAATACCAAGTCCCTACCTCCATAGATCAAGTATTTCTATCAACAAGAGTAACCAGCCTCAGCACTCTGCACTGTAACATTTAAAAAGCATTACCAGCTAGTAAAGTGAGTTTTGCCACTGATGTCTTCTCCTGTGACTGCTACTAGTAGGATTCATGCTGTGTCTGCCATGATGCAACTGTGGTGATTCTTGTTTACAGCTTTCAGTTACTTCCTACAAACCATGTAAAATCCGAAGTGTGTAACTGTGTTAAGGAAAAAAAAAAAGCATCTGAAACACTATTGATGTGCTATCTGAGACTATTGTCAAGTTCCAAAAGTGTAACTGAATTATTGTGAAATATTCTTAGGGCAGAATTAGAGTTGGCTTACAAGTCTATTCCTCAAAAAGTGATTGGATTTTGCTTCAGAATAATCTTAGCTTTGAAACCTAGTATAACAACAATGGCATTTGGATAAGTCGATATCATATGATGTGCTTAATGTCATTTAGGTATTCTCAATCTTATATCCATTTCAAATGCATATTCATGCATATATTTTTATTAACAGCTATGCACAAAATTGCTTGTGTAAGAGAAATAATATTAGTTGACTAATTCTCTGACTCACCATGTTATCTGAGCTGTTTCTTTAGTATTGAGCTCCTTTTTGAGGTTAAATATCCCAACACACCTTTCCAAATCAGGTGACCAATGTGTAGGAATTCTCAGATTCTAGACTCGCAGATAAAGTGGGACATACTCATAATTAAGGATATATATATTTCTATGTAGTACTTTCTTTATTAACTATTAGTTATAAATCAACATAAATGCTGTTTTTGAAGAGCCTTATTACATATATAATTTCCTAAAGAAGGGATTGAGGCTAAATAAAGAAGTAACTAGACTTTGTAAGGATCCTGTCTAATTCATTCATGTCAGATGAGGTTGTAAGAAAGGAATTGAGTCTCTTGATAACCTTGCTTTCCTTCTTTCTCTTAAACTTTTCTATGATTCTTAATTGTTTTGCCTAGGTATAAACTGTGAGTCTGTGAAGCAGCGAATGGGGCTAATTTATCACCAAGATTATCCCAGGGCTGGAATACTTCTCCTGTGAAGATTGGCTGAGAGAGTTGGGATTGTTCTGCCTGGAGAAGAGGAGGCTCTGGGGAGACCTTACAGCAGCCTTCCAGTACCTAGACAGGACCTGCAAGAAGGTTGGAGGGGGACTTTTTCAAAGGATACGTAATGATTACGCCCTTGAGCTGAAGGAGGGTATGTTTAGATTAGGTATTAGGAAAAAATTCTTTGCTGTGAAGGTGCCAAGGCTCTGGAAAAGGTTGCCCAAAGAGGCTATGGACTCTCTATCCCTGCAAGTGTTGAAGCCTAGGCTGATTTAGTGAAAGATTTTGGAGCTAGATCTTAAGTGTATTTTCCAACCCAAGTTGTTCTATGGTGTTGTAATCCAGTCTAAACCCAGAAGAGCAGGGAAAATTAAGTCTCTTTGTATAAACTGGAAAGAACTCTGAAGGTTCAAAGTATACCCAAAAACGAGATTAAAACCAAACGAGGTTAGATGTTGGAGCCAAAAGATTGATATGTTTTCTTTACTAGTAAAAGAGGCAAAGAGAAAGAAAGAGAAAAGAAAGAAGGAAAGAAAGAAATAGAGAGGGAAGTGTGCGTTGGGGGGTTGGGNAGAGAGGGAAGTGTGCGTTGGGGGGTTGGGGGACAGGTGACAGCAATTAGGTGGGAGCACAACACCCATTCAAGAGTCCCAGCCACGTCTCATTGCTCTCCTCCCGCTGCTCTGCTGGTGCTGAGGGTCCCCCGACATGCCCTGACACAGCCCGACATGCCTCAACACGGCTCAACACGGCCTGACACACACCGGAGAGTACAGAATGCCATGGATTA
>VZRF01006369.1:0-60056 GCA_013396875.1 Vireo altiloquus
AACACAGCATGTGCAGAGTGATCATCCCTCACTCAATGGACTCATATGCCTTTAGTTATCTGTTAGAAACTAGGCAATTCCACCTGAAAGTCTAAGTGTAATTTCATTATCATTTGCTTTGTACAAGGGAAATAGTAACAGTCAAGTTAAAATTCTTATAGCTTTCAGGAAAGTGGTGCAGACCATGAGTAATCAAACTCAGAAAATAAATTCTTCTATGTCAGGTAAACATTTTGTTAATGGGACTCTAAATGCAAAAAACCAACAGAGCAGAAGAATGTTCTAACACAGTGTCAGCATAACTGGTAAAAATCTAGAATGTTTTAACAAGGATGTCTGACATTCTATAGCTGCATAAACTCAGTGCAGTTGTCAGCTGTTTCATGACAACATCTGTACTAATAGTGGACTTCCAATACCATTCTTTTAATTAAAAAAACTCCAAAAAACTAAAAACAAACAAACAAACAAGCAAAAAACCAACAAACCCAATCCTAGATTAATTTCTTAAATTTTCTTCACAGACTCAAATCTATCTTCTCAAAGCTATGAATTTAGTTCGAGTAGGGAAACCAGAGAGAGTTTTACAGACACCTTTCTAACTTATGCCAGAAACTATCCCTCTTTCTTCCAGTTTGTGGTAAGGGATTAAGAATGCCTCCTCATCATTCCTACAGCACTCTGAGAAGTACAAAAGGCAGATAAATATTACATTTCATTTTAAATAATGTTCCAAAAGTAATTCTTGTTTTATTGTGCATGTGACTGTGCACCTGCACAGGTCTGTGTATCTGGGAATGAAACTGAATGTTTGGTTGGACTCAATAATCTCAAAGATATTTTCCAGCCTAGTTGATTCTGTGATTCAGTGATTATGGGACAGGAGAAGTGCTTTTTGGTTGAATGAATTATGTCATAAAGTGCTGCATTATATATTACATTTCTTCATACTATTGCAAATGGCCAACAGCATTGAAACACAGCTTTCATTAACATCTAACTATATTAATTGCAATGGGTGCTGTGCTCTGCTGCCGTGAGTTATGTAACCATAACATGGTCAGTGAAACTGTGCTGAGTTATTAATCAGAAAATCAGGGGTACCAGCCTCCTTAGATACCCAGTGGGTTACTTAAAATCAGAGTTGAGTTTCCTGATACTGTTCAGGTGTTTCGGAGTGACTTGAATACAGCAGTGTTTCCATCAAAGAACAGAGTGTGCTGCGTTTGAAATTTCTCCTTCATCTTTATGGAGCAACAATGACAATAACTGTCACAGAACTCTGTAACAGACCCCACTGCCCTCAAGGGTTTTCAGTCTTTTACTTTTTAAGATAAATCATATTCCTAGTGATACATAAAATGTTACCTTTAGAACAGGTTTTGATAACATCACAAGTGAGGAATTGCAGGACAATGGAACAGAATTTGCAAGGAAAACATTTCACAATAAAGCCCGTCCAAAAGGGGAGAATTTAACATTTCAGCCCTAGTAAAGCAGAAATCGTGGACAGCATCCAGCAACCAAACTTGAGTGGAAAAGCTGCAGCTTAATTCCTTCACTTAAAGGGAAGGAGCTCTCCTGCTCCAGTGTCCCTCCCTCCCAGGGCAGCCCAGTGCCAGAGCACTATCTCCTGCAGTAAAGGACACCACTTCACACATCATCACCTCCCTGGCCAAGGGTGGCAAGACAGCCCCGCTTCCATCAGCCTCTGGC
Organism: Vireo altiloquus; assembly: GCA_013396875.1. Taxonomy (NCBI): domain Eukaryota; kingdom Metazoa; phylum Chordata; class Aves; order Passeriformes; family Vireonidae; genus Vireo; species Vireo altiloquus. The sequence continues at coordinate 1,717 of VZRF01006369.1, forward strand.
TGTTCTCCACATACAGAAGAGGGGTTGCATTACAGAGTGGATGAAGTGCCATGCACGCCAAGGATGACAAATTACCGAGACATAATGAAGTAATATCAACCACCACAATAATAAAAGGATGAAATAGAATTCGTGTGTTAAAGGTGTGCGAGTGTATTGTTTGACCTGAGTTTTGTTGTGCACAAGCAACTTGAAACTCCCATCCTGCTCTTCCTGCTGGCATTTACCTGCCCACCACAGCTGCAGCCTGGGATAATAAGCAAACTGCCACTCAATCCTCATCAAATCTCTAAAGTTCAGCCATCTGTATGTTCTGAACTCAGAATGCACGGCTGGGCTCTGAATTTCCTGGAACTTAATCAGATGATTCTGAGTAAAAGCGAGACACAGACACATGGAAATGTAGGGGGGAAATGCATTTATAAAGGTTGTTAAATGATTTATGTCACGCTAGTTGTTTTAATGCTTAACTTAATGCATCTAGGGAACTATTTAATTAAGTTTTCTCTGAAAGATCCCAACTATTAGCATGTTATAACAGGATTGGGAATTGTAACTATATTCTCATTTGAGGCTTTAATATAAATATGTAATATTGACCTGCCTGCCTCCAAGTAAGACACTAAGGAATGAATTTATAATTGCCTTTGCCAAAAAAAAAAAATAAATTAAGATAAAGTTCTGGAGAACAGAAAATAAGATTTGTTGAACAAATATTCCTCATGACCCACTTTTGAACCAGTCAGTCATTATATGGAACCTTCCTATAAATTTGATTGGGAAACATTGATCAAATTATACCTTTGTGCTGTCATGTTTATTTATTAAGAATAGTGAAAAAGCCATGTTTCCTGGAACAGGACAGTAATTAAGTTACACCAAAATTTGGGATTGTCCTCTTCCAATTCTGAGATGCTTACAGGCAGCACCGAAGATTCTCTGTCCTCAGTTTTCTTTAAAGTCCTGCTATATGAACATTTTCTACTTTATCTTGGATTATTTTTTGCTTTTCTTTGCTTCCCTTCCTATTTGTCTGTACCTGTTCACAAAGATGTGAACAGACAGACCTCATGTTCCTAGGCCAAATCTGCCATGAAATACCATATTTACTGTTTTATGTAAAAACGACAAGTACACATCAAGAAAAAATTTTGAATAGTTGCATACACTTCACTCAAATTACATCACCGTTAGATTATTCCCTTTTTATTAAGCTCAAATCAGATTTGTGAATAAGAGTTGGTAGTATTTTTGTGCTATTTTTGCAATGATAAATTTTAAAGAGACCACAGACCTTATGAAATCCTTGCAGTTCTGAGCTGGGCACCCCTTAGGCTTTGGTTAGCATGACAGCAAACTCTCTTCATTGCCTTAACATCCAGGTTGTCTTGCAGAAATCTTTACTATTCATGGTTAATATGACAATCTTCCCAGTCTGTCTGGAGAAGCTAAAGGAAGAGGCTTTTTCTATCTTGAAAGCGGAAAAAAATATTCAAGAGGTTGAAAGGAACAAAATTACTCCATTAGTATATATCCCTTATCATCCTTGACCTGACTTCAGCCAATTTATATTACACATGTAGCAGTTGTCCATCTATATTTACACGACGACCCAATTGCTGGGAGTAAAAAGATATAAATAATCTATTCATACACGAAGTTATAAATACATGTATTGGCAATTTAAATGAACTAGGTTATACATGCTATCCCCCAGCCTCAGTTCTGAAGTCTGAATTTTATTTGTCCCTTGACAGAGAATGTGTGTGGCATGCATGTGGCTATTTCAGCTCTTGGGAATGATTCCAGTCAGGTAATCACTTGGGAAAGATGTGATTTACCAGAGGACTGTTTCTGCATTAGTTCAAGTGTCTATTAGCAAATACACAGGAAAATTGCAGCTTTGGAGGGACAATAATATAGAGGATTACAAAATGCTGTAATTCAAGGCACAGAACTCCTTGAAGACATGAAGTGTTCCATTTCTACCATTAGCAGAATTAGAGTCATAAAATGGCCTTATTTTAGAATCTGGTCCATCTGGCCCACCTTTGTTAATTAGTAAGAATGTTTCTTAATAAATGAAACCCCCAATTTCCTTCAAGGAAGTGCTTGCTAGTACCTGAAAAATCATGATTTAACAAGTTTCATTACGGTTATGACATGTCAGAGAGAAACAAGTTATAAATGCATCTGAGATACCAATTGCATCCCATCTCTGTAGGCCAGACATGGGATACAAATTTCCGGGGGTGTGAGTGGGATGTGAAAGGATCTCTCATTAATGGCATTTGTGTGAAAAATCTAAAGTGATCTTTCTGGGGAAAATAAAAAGACAAAAACACAGCTTTGCATGAAAAAAAAAAATCCAATTGAAATATTTTATTCAGTCATTCTCACAGCAGTTGCAGGTAGAAGTTCTTGAATTACTAGAATTCCTGCATTCAAAGGGCTTGTGGCTCAGAAACATGGAAGGTTTCCTCCCTGCATTTACAAAAGGCACATCTGTGTGTTTTACTGCAAAATGCATTAAGGCACAGGAGAAGTATCTTTCCTTTAGTCTTGCAATGTGTTAAGCATACCCCAGGTATGTAACAAATAATAAATAAAATAACAGCGTAAGTGTGGCTGGGATTAGAACACTATTACCATACTCTGGAGTCTCTGTCATACTCCTTGATCTCACTCTTGGCAGCTCACTTGCCAGTTCACATCACAGTTTGAGAAAGATCTTCCAGGACATCAGCTACACATGAGAACAAGAAACCCAGGATCTATTTTTTATTAACTTGCTCTTTGCATTGGTGAATCTCAACAAGACCTTTGAATACAGCTTTGAGTACTGACCAGTACAGGAACTGAGTGCAATTTCTAATATTCCTTTCCCATAAATTCTTAATCTGTCTTCTGAAGAAACGGGCAAAATTCGTATATTCAAATTTTTCCTGCCCTTTACCTGCTTTAATTCTTTGCTTCTGTGTGACTATACTGCCTATGTTAGAAAAGCCTGGAGAGGAGGTCTGTCTCTAACCACAATTATCTAGGTAGAAGCAATTTAGCACATACAGGAAGATGAATGCAAACTGTATAATAAATCCTGGAACTCATCCTGGCATGGCACTGGTGGAGTTAAACACAGTCCCAAGCACTGTGATTGCTCCACCTTTACATTTTATCTGACAGTTCTCTTTCTCTCCCTGGACTGTCATGTAGCCCTTTTGCTCTGTCTGTTCACATTACACAGTAACTCCTCTGCTGTCTCTTTCAATTTTTTCCATGCAAATGCATTCCCTGTCATACATTAAAATTTGTGCACAGGAGACCTCCTTAGGCTCACTGTTGCTTTGGCACACTTACACTTATTAATAAATACTTAATATTAAAAAATACAGATTGATAAACATCTGACCAAAATATCAGGAGCATCTACAAAAGTTGATTTTCACCATATATGTGTTAATAGCATAAAATTTCCCTGTGGAGGGCTACTGAATTCTTCCATGGCTTAACTGGTTTCAGGATTTGTATCAGCAAGTGGAGGAAACTCCAGTAACATAAACTGATGGTGACAAAGGCTTTGCTAAGGAAATAGATTCAGATTTGCAAGAAAAGACCATACCTGTCCTCAGTCACAGGCAGACAAAGAAAACATGACCTCTGTTACTACAGGTTATATTGCTGCGTCCATAAAGACTTGGTGAATCTTTTAATCTCCAAGGAGAATTGGCAGAATTGGTCACATTCCATATGAGGACATTCAAGTTTTGTGACTGAGGATTTAACATATCCCTGAATAACTCTTTAGTGCTCCTCCTCTTTCCGCAGATGACTTTGGATGTGATTTGAGCTGACACTCACAGTTGTGTGTTTGAACAGCTCTATTCAGTGCTAGGTTACAGTTTACACATCAGCTTTCCAGACCTAAGAATCATGAAACTCTTGATTATGTTTGTCAGCCCATCCTGAGTTTTTACTTCATTATGAATTTTATTGGAAAAGAAATATTGAGTACTTCGTTTCCCCCTTTCAAACACACAGACAGACTCACTGAATAATATCCATTGCTCCTAGAGGATTTGTATCTCTCTGTATCAGCAATAGCTCATAAAACAGAAAAGCTTATTTTAAGAACTTTGCACAACTAAGTTCTTGCTTGTTAATATACGGTTTTGTCCTTTTTGATTTTAAAACATATAAAGGCAACATAAATGAAAACACGTATAAAAAGAATTCCATGATCTATATACTTTTCACAGAAAATTTAAACATTTAAAATGAATGAATTCTGAAAGGAACAGCTTTGAGTGTTATTGACTGAAAAAGCAGATGGTGCAAGGATACATTAGTGTCACAGAGCATTACCTTCATCCTTAGGAGCAGAGATGGCATCTCAGTGATGCACTGGGCTTTTTTCAGTGCTTTCTAGTTGTTTCAAGATATAAAACATACACCCCCCTGTTTCTTATTGAACTTCTGTACCGAAGAAATTAATGTATCTATGATTTACTCTTTGCATATAGATTGATTCTCTAGGGGGAAAGTACAGCTTAAAGCTGATAAGTCATTTAAATCTCAACTAAAACCTTAAAATAGGGTGTAAATATGACTTAAATAATGCATGAACCTTAAGCTAGCCTTTGCAGAAGGATAAATTCAGTTTCTTTAACCCTCACACACTAGAAATGCTTTCAATTAAAAGGAGGAGGAAGGTTTGGCACATGAAGATACCTACTTGTTTCTTTCAATTTACTGGTTCTCTAGAGGCCTGAATATTTTTCCATTGCATAGCCATGTGAAACATGCTTATAAAAATAATTCTGGAGTATTTTAAAGCCAATGTTTACAATTGTCCAAACATAACATGCAAATCTGTGCCAGCTCCAGATTGCATTCTGTGAAAATTTGCTGCAATTAGAGAATCTGGTGCTTTTGAGATCTTATCACTCTCTACAGCTCTCTGAAGGGAGGTTGTAGTGAGGGCTCTTCTTGCAGGTGGCAAGTGACAGGACAAAAGGAAATGACCTCAAGTTGCACCAGAGGATGTTTAGATTAGATATAAGAAATATTTCTTCACTGAAAGGGTGGCCAGGCATTGTAGCAGGCTGCCCAGGGAAGAGGGGGAATCATCATTGCTGGAAGTTCATAAAACGTGTGCATGGGGCACTTGGGGATATGGTTTAGTGGTAACATGGAGGTGCTGGGTTAACAGCTGGACTTGATGACCTTGGAGGTCTTTTCCAGGTTTAAGACTCTATCATACTAAGGGCCACAGTGTCTTACCCTAGGCTGTATCATTTCCCAATCCAGAAATCCCTGCAGCAGCCAGGATGAGGCAGGGAGGCTGCCCTCTTCTCTCCCATCCCGCCAAAAAATTTTACAAGAAAAACAAACTAGAAAGAAACACATGAACAAACCAATAAAGGGGATCCTGTTCATCACAGAAATATATTTCATGTAAATAAAGTTCTTTTTATTAAGCATATTGTTCTCAGTTTACAGCAGTCTCAGGACAAGATATTTTGCTGGACAGACTGCAGGAATATTAAATACCTTTTTCCGGCTTCTCTCTGAGGTTACCCTTGCCTCTTGCACCATTTCCCATCTTCTCAAAAACGCAGAAACAGATAAGCTTTTGTCATTGTGTGACTGTGATGGAACCAGGAAGTGCTCCCACTCCAATATGACATTTTAATCTCCATTAATTTTCACCTACTTTAAAGGAAACTCCTTGGGACAAGATTCAACACAAAGTCTGAGTAAATGTTCCCCAGGGTTTGCTTTGCAGCCAGACATTGAACGTGTGTCTGGATGGCTCCGCACGGAGAGCAGCTGTGTGCCAGCAGGATGGAGGAGCTAGGTGACCATGTGAGTCTGTCTGCTGCTTCCTGGTCAAGGTTAAAATAATTTATACTAAACTGCCATCTGAGACTGGGCCTTGATCCAAGCATGCACACCAGTCTGCAGTATCCTTTTGCTTAAGAAGATGCTGAGAGCGCAGGGCCTTGCCCTCAGTATAGAGAAATGTCCATGTGCCTATGTCTAAATTTCTTGTGCGTTTCAGAGGAGAAGGTGGCAGGAAGACATGCCCATGGCAGCACAATTGCCTTTGGAACTGGGATGTACCTGCTCCAGAAGCCCACTAATCACACCTCAGAAAGATAAACAACACAGCTATTCCTTAAACATAAACAGGGGAGATTCTGGAGATCTCTCCAGACTGTCCAGCCTTTCTCTACCTTGTGCGATTTACCTTGTGGGAGTTTTGAGCCATTCACACAGGAACTTTCATGAGACCATGGAGAAAAATCACTTGTTCCTGTATATCTGTCACTGTCTTTTGTATCACAACTGAGGGAACATACAGGAGCAATAGGGAACTTTAATGCAGGATGCTATTAAAAAAAAAGAAGGAATTAATTTGTTTTAGTTCCAGAAGTATTTTCTATTACTAAACTATTATTAAAAAAAAAAATAAAAGCAGCATTATTTTTAAATGACAATCTAACTTGAGTAAAACCGATGAGAAACAGTAAACTGAAATTAGCCACAAAAGAGCTCATTTTGTTCAAAATGGCTAGTGGGATCATTTACTTCTACAAAAATACTAAATAACTGTGAAAGTTTACAGACTTCAAATATGCTGTTGTTTATATATTACTATGCATTTTCAAGAGGATGGCAAAAGATGGTTTGCCTTTAAATGATTAAGTTGATAACACAGGAAGAAGTTATCAAATGATAAACTGTCCCTACAATACCTTGACTAGTGGGTGCAAGATGATTCACACTTCTCATGAAGGGTCCATGTGACAATTTGTGACTATAGCAATGCATATGAATAAAGGCATTACAGGCACTCACAGTGAGCATATTTGGATTCTCATCTCACTATTGTTCTGATGAATGGAACCAAAACAATCCCCTTCCAAGTGGCAAACATGCCTGCTTTGAATAATCCATTCAGCCCTAGTCAGACTTGCAGATGAGCGACTGGAGTCTGTGAAGACAGGATAAAGAAAAGAGCTTCTTGCTTATTTATTTACTATTGAAATGAGAAGAGACAAGCTAAAATGTGGTCACAGAAACCTATTTTTGATGGGTCCAGTTATGACTCAAATTGTGATTTGCCAGTAAAAGAGGGAAGAGTCAGTGAAACGCCTTTTGAATAAACTCTTGGAGTATCTGATAAGCAGGGGTGGGACTAGGTAGGCACTACCTTGTTAAAAGTGGGATTTATCTCATCTGCCTCAGCCATCTGGAAGTCAGGCTTACCTAAGAGCCATTTGCTAGGTTGTGTTTAGAGACAGTGGAGGGAACAAAGCTTTCAAAGAAGGTGGTAAGTCCTGCCTGTCCCAGGAATGGACAAATCTTTGATTTAAAGTCTTTCCCTGTAAGGTCAGTTGTTTCATCTCTGTAAGTGATAAGCTTGATTTAGATACCTAACATTTAAATAGCTATAATTAGTAAAGATTAGTACTTTAAATGCTCCAACTGCTTAATCAAATACAGACTCTTTCTCTTCTAAAAGCCAGGTTAGTCAGTGAAAGTACGTGGTACAGATTTCAGCTGATGGTGAACAAAGGTCAACATCCAACACTGCCTGTCCATTGTGAGACCCATTTTAGGCACAAGGGGATGTTGAGGTCTAAAATATTAGTAAATGATGGCATCCTGACTCCTTCTGTATTGGCCAGTTCTGGAGATTAAATGGGACTTCCTTTTGACACAGCCTTATGTATTAAAAAAAAAAAAAAGCATGTCACATTGAATATTTATAAACCTAATGTTTCAGGCTCAATTCTTTTTCTTGTGACAGCTTAGACAAGTGGAAATAGGCTGGTTACTTGAGAAGAAATTAAATGAAACACAGTGAGAAGTGGCAGGTTTCCTCTTCTGTGTAGGTTAATGAGACCCTGTAGGACAGCAAGAAGGTGGTTTTAGCTGTTCTGATTAGCTTGACCTAAAAGCCACTCCATGATTCACACACAGAAAATGTAATTTAAAATTATCAAATTGATGTTAAAATATGAACTAGTTAACAATAGAAATTTTGAAATACCTCCTTCACAGCATCTTGTTCTCCTTCCAACCCCATGCCAGGTTTTATTGAATATAATGTTCTGGGCTGTGAACAACCCCCACCAGAAATCGTGTATGTTTTAACACACAGGAGAATTTTTCAGCACTCTTGAAAGTCACATCTTCAATACACTGGCTATAAATTCAGGACAACCACACCTCACCCTTTCTTATCTCTCCTTGCTGACCTCCACAGCAGTCCCTTTGAGGGACTCCCGTGCTTCGCTTGCTGGTGCAATCTGTCTGGGAAGGAGCTTGCTGGAAACCTTCACTGCACGGGAGTGCACTGCTGAATGCCTGCTTTGGGGAAGCTGGCCTGGAAACCTGCTGCGAATTCTCTTGTTATAGATCAACACTGTCCATGCCAGGTTTTTCTCCTACTGCTAGCTATTTTCATTGGTGGTGCAACTTCATTGCTGATAGGGAACTACTGGCATTTCAATCAGGGTCATTTCATTCTAATCTAACTGCTGGTGAAAAGGGGAAAAAAAGGATGTATTTGATCCATCCTTCTAGCAAGGCAGAATTTTTCTTGTTGAATACTACAGAGCCAGAGAGGTAAGACTCTTCAGATGATTAGAGGGAAGATTTGAAACTCAATTCTACAAACAGTAGCTTGAAACGAAACATAAGCTGCAGGTTCTGCTATAATGAGAGCAACAGGTTGGACAAGTGAAAGAAAGTTGAGACATATATATGTAATGTAAATCTGCACATTAAGTGCTCTTTGTAAAGAATTCCCTTTGTGTGTGTTAGAAACATATTTGGACAAGCGATATGAAAAAAGCATAGGAGCCAGTTCCTTTTTTTTCTCCCCCATTAGTACATAGCCTGAAGTCTTTTCTAGGCCAGAAAAAATGCATCTCCTTAATGCGGTCATTGTCCTGTAGCAAATTAGTAGAGATCATCAAATCATTCATTCTACTGAAGGCCATTTCCAATCTATCTCATTAGCACAATGTTCAATCCAGTTAAAGCTGAATCAAACTAAAGTGAGCAACTAATGGACTGAAACGCTGCATTTTTTTTTGAATAAAAGTTCCGGAACTGAAAATACAATATCTCAGATACAAGATCAAATTATAGATCACAGAATTTTCTTGAGAAGAACTTTAAAAATATATTTTAATGTATCTATGCCTGATTTCTTCTGGGAGAAAAAAAAAATTATTAAGAGATTATACTGCAAAATGCAACAAAGATCAAGTTAAATTCCAAGTTAAATCTTGGAAACAATGAATTTTTTCTTGTATGTCTGAATATTATAAAAGTAGAGATTAAAGAGAGCCCCCACCAAATACCACCCAGGCCATATTTAAATTTGAAAGCAACAATAAACATCCTGTAATCTGTGCAGATTTTAAAACAATATAGGCTCTGGCACACATTCCAATTTGCACCTACATAGCCAAGCTTTCCAGCATGTGACTTGGTGGGATTTGTATCTGTTGGTGTGTAAGGTTCGCTTGTGTAAGGTATGTTCTAATACTCTTACGTGTAAAACAGACAGAATCTCACATTTCACTCTGGATATCACCCCTGTGGTGCTCTTCTGAAATTCTGGCTACTACTACCTCTGCTGGTGTCACAGACAAGTGATTGGAGCCTGCAGGGGTCCCAGGCCATGTTCAGCACACAGCTACACGCTCAGTTACAGGCAGACATGAGGTGGCTTTGCCAAGCCAGTGGGAAGCAAATGAAATCTCCCCAGACAAGCTGTCAATTTGCTTTGCCTGGGGTAATAGACTGTGCAGTTCACTCCGTGGGCATGTGCAGGGTGGACATATGCACGACCATGTAATTTCTCATTTCTGAACTGTTGCTTAACTTAAATAGCTTTTGCAAGGAGGGGAAAAAAAAGTGCCTGTGCTGTTCTTTTTAAAATTCCCTCGAAGATAGGCTGGAACTAACCCTATAAATACAAGTCAATTAGTGTATAGGAACATGTGGGTTTTTTGAACTAGTAACTGCAGTATGAAAGAGATACAAACTACTGTACAGTCCTGGTGCCTAGCATTTAAAAAAAAAAAAAAAAAAGCTAAGAAACTGCAAAACCAGTATCACAACAATGATGGTAGAACTCTGAGAAACACCAAACAACAACTTAGCAAAACAAATTTTCTTAGCTTATCCAAAAGGCTAGTTTGCAATATGCTTACCTCTAAAGAGGAGAACACATACTCACCAAGAACAGTCTTGATAGGGATCAAAAATTTCATCAGAAATGGAAGACAAGGTTTACATTGTACAGCACAGGTTTTAACATTAACTACCGAAATGAATAATACTGAAAAGTGGCAATTTGCTTTCTGGAGAATATTCATTTATCCAAAATTATCTCTGGGCTCTGACATATCAGTCAGTGTAGGTGGTCACTTCTGGCCTCAAACCCCATGAAAATGAGTTATAAGTGGCTGGTCTCAGGAATGCATAATGGAGCAGTACCAGTATTTCACTTCTTGCTAAGAGTGGCCAGAGTTTTGAAATGCCTCGAAGAGCAAAAAGGAGAAATGGCTACACTACCTTTTTGGCAAATCTGTGCAGATAAATTCTAACTTTAGTTTATATTAATTTTATTATATAAGGTAGATTTAGATCTACCTTTATTATAGCAAGCTTTTTCTGGTTTATCAAAACAGTTGTACTTATGGCTAAAATAAGAAAAATTGCACTCACTTTGTCCATGAAACACAATTGGAGCTTCACATAATAATAGGCAGCCAGAGACCTGGAATTTCAGAGACATTTGGCACAGTGTTTCTCATTAGAATTGTTTCTAATATACAACTGTAAAATTTTTATATGGTCATGATATGTCAAATATGAGGCCTTAAGATTTTTGAAAATATGAAGCCATCACTGTACCTGGAGCTTAATTATATGATACTTCTTAGTGCAAGAGAACCTTCATCCTCCCAAGAGCTAATTTTATTGTCATAGTTTTCAACCTATAGCTGTAAGAAAATGGTTTTGTCCTTGAAAGACTGACAGTGAAAATTTGCTTCTCAATATACGATGATTTTTCTCACACATTTATAAATATAGAAATGGAATGTTTTCCAGATTTCATTTGCCCACAGTATTTTCTAGGAAAATGTCTATTTTGTTCAAAATTTTTAATTGTGAAAAAGAAATCCTGTGAGCAAAGGAATCCTTTGGGAAGCTCTAGCTGTAATAGCATGCCTGTAGCTCATGGTTTTTTTTGCGTGTGTGTTTGTGGTGGCTTAGTTTTCTTTTATTTTGAAGGAGAGATATCCTTTCTTTGTGACCAAATTGTTTGCCTCCGTTCAGCTTACATTATTTGACATTTCAGGGGGAATGACTTACAGTTCAGAGGCATTAGAGTTATGATCATCACAAGCTTTTATTTTGGTGAAATAAACACATTTCTCTGTTCATACTCTTGCCTGCCAGCACTGATGACAAAGGGGATGCTGACAACTGTCAGCACTATTAATGTGTGTTGGGGAAAGAGAAGGGAAAAGGATAGAACAAGGAGCTTTTACTATTATTGTGGGAAAATTTCTTAATCCACAGAATCTAACAGTAAGAGCCCCAAATTCCACAGTTACAGTGATTCTATCATTCAAATAAAATTTTTGCAGTCTGTCTTCACGCTGGCATCTATCAAGATTAAGTGTAAAAAAACCCACGCAGACTGATAGCATTTAAGGATGAAATTTTCCCTGTGTAGAATGGAGTCGCTTGAAGTTCAGTGAAGTTCATGAAATTCAAGTAACTTTTGAATGATCCAGCCTGCTGGTTTCTATATCTGTCCCATCAGGAATCTCCAAAATGCCAGTGTGCTGGAACCTCACATTCAACTTTCATGCTTCCTCCGTATGGCCACCAATGTGACCTTTCAGCACCACACAACAGACCAGCTGGCTTTATGCTACTGGGCAGCTACATCTCTCTATACACGCAAGAAAAAAGCAAACTTTGCACCAATTAGTAAAAAGGGTAGAAAGGAGGACCCCAGAAGCTACCTGTCAGCCTTCCCTCTGTGCCTGCGAAGATCATGGAAAAGATCCTCTTAGAAGCTCTGCTGAGGCACGTGGAGGACAGGGAGGAGATTTGTAGCAGCCAGCATGGCTTCACCAAGGATAAGTCCTGCCTGAACAAACCAGGGGCCTTCCATGATGGAGAGATACATCAGTGGGCAAGGGAATGGCTACAGATTACATTTATCTGGATTTCTGCAAAGCCTTTGACATAGTCCCTACAACACCCTTTTCTCTAAACTGGAGAGAGATGGATTTGATAATTGGACTGTTAGGTGGATGAGGAATTGGTTGGATGGTCACATCCAGAGTGTTGTGGTCAATGGCTCAAAGACCTGATGGACATAAGTGACAAGTGGTGGCCCTCAGTGGTCCATGTTGGGACGAGAATTGTTTAAAATCTTCATCAATGGCAAAGATGGTGGGATTTAGTGCACCCTCAGCAAATTTGCACAGACACGAAGCCGAGTGGTGGTTTGACACACCTGAAGGACAGGATGCCATCCAGAGGGACCTGGGCCTCGTGGGGTTCAACAAAGCTAAGTGCAAGGTGCTGCAGCTGGGTCAGGACAATCCCAGACACCAGTATGGACTGGGAGAAGACATCATTAAGAGCAGCCCCACAGAGAAGGACTTGGGGATGCTGGTGGGTGAGAGGCTGGACATGACCCAGCCATGGGCACTCACAGAAACTCTCAGAAAGCCAAATGTGTTCTGGGCTGCATCACAAGCAGTGAGACCAGCAGGGTGAGGGAGTGGATTCTATCCCTCTGCTCCACTCTTGGGAAACCCCACCTGGAGTGTTGCATCCAGCTCTGAGGTTTTTGGCACAAAAAAGACAGGGACCTCTTGGAGCAAGTCCAGAGGAGGGCCAGATAAATGATCAAAGGGTTGGGACACCTCTTCTATGAGAAAAATCTGAGAGAACCTGGTTTGTTCAGCCAGGAGAAGAGAAAGCTCCAGGGAGACCTTACTGCAGCATTTCAATGCTTTAAGGGGGTGCACAAGGAGGGTCTGTTGCAATAAGACATGGGCTAATGGTTTTAAATTAAAAGAAGGTAGATTCAGGCTACTTGTAAGGAAGAAAGTATTTTACAATGAGGGTGGTGAAGCATTGGAACAGTTTTCCCAGAAAGATGGTGCCCCACCCCGGAAACATTCAAGGTCAGGTTGGATGGGACTCTGAGCAACCTGATCTTGAAGTTGTCCCTGCCCCCTGCAGGGAGTTGGACTAGATGGCCTTTAAAGGTCCCTTCCAGCCCAAACCATTCTGTGACTCTCAGATGCCTACTTTTGTCCTTGCTGAGTTTTACAGCAATGTTCTCTTTAATATTAACAACTTTTTTTTTTGCCCCCACTGTATTGCCAGGAAAAAAGGGATGAAAGCAAAAATGACATTTCTGCGCCTGCAAGACAGACAGCACAGCTGACAAGATGCTGTGTTGGTGACAGACTGAAGAAATCTTGTCTGGATAATGCAAGGCATAAAATTAGCCAATATTCACCCTTCAGTATCACAAAACAGATATATATGATATTTTTCTGTACTCTACTCATCACATTTCTTACCTTAGTGCTTTGTTCTCTATAGCAGTTAATGCTAGTCTTGGTAAATTCTGACCTCTGTCATGTAAGAGGACCATGAGCTTCTGTAATCCTGGAACAGGTCAGGTATCTGAGGGCAGAAAATAAAGGTCAATTGTCTCTTTGCATCATTCTTGTAAACCACAGCAGTATTACAGTGGTCTAGGTAGTTTAAACCAACCATAAGGAGAGATTCTGCCAGAAGTGCTTCTGCAGTTCTGAATTTAGCTTCAGGAGACAAATAAATATAAACAAATCTACATGTCAGGGGCAACACACACAAAAGAATCTCTCTCATAATAGTAACCTATTAAAATACACATAAGAAAGGAAGTGGAATCAAAAGAGAAAAATGTTCATTTTTTGTGTAACTCCCTCTTTGTAACTTCCATTTTGCATTATCAAAATACAATTGAGCTCATCATTACTAAAGAACCTTTAAAATACTCACTTAATTTTCCTCTCCCCTGTAGTTTCCATGAAACAGATGCATGTGCATATTAAGTTATATTTTACGATTCATCTGGGGCGACTTAGCTGAGACATATCTTTTTGTTTGCTACAAGAACTGCCTAGATTGATTTTGTTTTTGGCAAATTAGTTCTTAGTGAATGACAGAGTAAGGACTTTAGTTCCCAAAGTCACAAAATTACTTCTACTACATGGCAAGCCAATGCAATGCATAGCTAGGTTTTTGTAAGCTATCTGGGTACAAAATTAAGGGGCACACATGTATCGGGGTACACATGTCCTGACTGCACTTAATGCATTAACAGAAAGCAGTCCCATAGTATGGAGCAAAATAGGTTCAGCTGTGGGATGGCAGCTTTAATTGACACTCTGCAGGTGGCTCTCTATGGGTTATTGCTTCTCTCTAGTCACCAACTCACTTATTTTTGTAGCCTTCCTGATGTGCCTGAATGCTTCACTTGTGCAAGGTGATGCTGAGAGGGGCCTGACAGTTATAGGTGATGCATTTAGCCCTGAGTTTCAGCAGGAAGGTGATGGCTTCAATAAAAGTATGGAGGAGCTTCTGGGGTGATGAGCCAGAGCATGCTGTAAGGTCATCAATCCTGATCACTGCCTGGGAACACCTGGCACTAATGGTGTGAGATTGTTTTTAGTGAAGACAAAGTGTGTGACACTGCATTATATAACAAGGGACTTACATTTAGATAAAACAAAGCCAGCTGAGAAGGACCAGGCTGGTTAACTTGACGCTCAAGTTTTTTTCCTCATCTCTAGCATTAGCTTAAGAGTCTTAGAAAGCAGAGGTACTCCACTCCATTTCATTATATATCTGCCACATAAATAGTTCTACAAGCAAATCTTCATCACACAGGTCATTAGGGTTTACTGTGATCTAAAAAGGCAATAGCTCTAGAGACTTTGTCACATACTATAGTGGAAGTTATTTTTTGTAGGGTATTATTTATGTAACAAGTCCCAGGGTGCTTTATGAAACTTCAAGGCTCTTGCACTTGATGTTCAAAATACTAACCACACCACATACTTGATAACATGATTTCTGGCTTTTGCCAGATAATGGTGCCATAGTAGCTTACTTCTTATGGAAAAATACTGACTTTTACTTCCAGAGGAAAACCTACCTGCAAGTACCATTGCTAATAAAGTAAAAAATTCAGAGATATCTACTTGAATTTGCAGCCAGCAGGAATCACATTTCTTGAACTTGAAAGGGAAATCACAAAATCACAGAATATGCTGAGTTGGAAGTGACCCACCAGGATCATCAAGCCCAATTCCTGGCCCTGCACAGGAACATCCCCAAGAGTCACACCTGACAGCATTGTCCAAACACTTCTTGAGCTCTGTCAGGGTTTGTGCTCTTCCAGTGCCCAAACACCTCATAGGTGAAGAACCTTTTCCTAATATCCAACCTAAACCTCCCCTGACACTTCAGGTCATTCCTTTGGTCCTGTCACTGGTCCCCAGAGAGAAGAGATCAGTGTCTGCACCTCCTCTTACCCTCACAGAAATTGTAACTGCAATGAGGTCTACCCTCAGTCTCCTCTTCTCCAGGCTGAACACACCAAGTGACCTCAGCTCTTCCCCATATGAGTTCCCACCCCCCAAGGGGTGTGTATTCATTTGAACTCCTTTTTATTATATGACTACGAGAGTATGTATCTATCTAACCAAATGCCCTTTTTCTCTCTCAATATAAAATACTGTATCTCCACAGTAACATAAAATAAATAAAACCTTTAAATTTGTGAAGTTAAAGTTTTAGAATAGAATTACAGTATATAATAATTTTTTCTCATTTTACATTTTTCTTCTAAGTGCATTCAAAAATTTATATAAAAAATGCCTTGTGACTTAGTTATTTTAAAAGTCTATATTGTGGCACTATCCAAATTAGTGACAAGGTATTTAAGATCAGGGAGTAATGAAGAGCAGTCACCTCACAACCAAATTGGAAATCACTCTTTTCTGTGAAGTAGGCTAAGTCTCAAGATAAACTATCTCAGTTGCTCACTGGTGCCAAGAATCAAAATCACCTCATCTCTCCTGGATGCCAGGATCACCTGAAGTGATCACCTCAATTATTAAGTCACAGCTTTATATCTTCACAATGTTCTTTGTCTTTGTCTTGGTGTGTCTTAGAAATTAAATTTTCCAGTGATTAACAATCTTTTATTCTATATTTGAATTAGCATAGGTCCAGTTGGTTTGAAGTCAATGGTATCATTTATGCTTCAATAATTCTTTTCTTTCTCTTGTGTTACTACCCCCTGCAGCACTGATTTATTTTCTCTAAACAAGCCAAGATCTTCTTTTATCAAACTTTATTCTGCCTTCAAATGTTGTTACATATTGTCCTTTTGTACTTTTCAGGTCAAATAATAGAACAGCTCTAATATCAAACCGGTATCAGAATGCCTTTTTTTTTTAGATACAGCTAACCAGAACTGTTTATTGTGTTGCAGATAAATTTTAACTAGTGTCTGGTTTGTTTTTTTTTTTTTTAGTTTGCCTGATGTATCTAAGAACAGTTTTTACTTTTTTTACTGCATTAGTGACTCACAGATATGTTGTGACTGTTCAAATGTTGAACCCCAAATGCATCATTTCTACTTTCCTTCCTAAATGCATGGCTTTCTTATACCTCCTTTGTTCAGTGAAAAAATCTTTTACTTACTATGGCTAGATATTCCTCCACTGTGCCATTATTAGTAATATTTATTCTAAAGCCTGTTTCTGGAAGGTCAAAATCTTCCATAAAGACAGTAAATCTTCCCTAATGCTAATATTTCTCTTTCTAATAACATTATGGAGATCTTTATCCAGCACAAATTAAACTCTAGGGGGCTAAAGCAGACAACATTATCCAAACCTTTTTCTGATCCTCCCTTAAATTGTTTTTTACTCAAACTTATCCATTTTATCACACTAACTTGTTGTTTGGTTTTTTTTTTAGGCTTAGCACATTATACATTATAATACTCTTTCACTACCCTGCCTTTTATTTCTAGCTTGCCTGAACAATGTGTACTCTTCCTATTTATATTGCACCCTATTATTATTATTAGTCTACCTCAGCTGGGCTACCCTAATTATATCTGACTTGACACCTTGCATCATAATTCAGTTTCATCTCTTTTGTTGTTCAGATGATTTTAATTCCTATACTAATATTTCTACAGCTTCTCAGTAGTCTCAGTGGGTTACCTAACTAGAGTAGGAATATTTCATGTAAGGTCCTGCTCACCTGACTACTGCTGTCACCAGGTTTTTCTCCTTCAGATTGCTCAAGTGACTCTTTCCCTGCAGCATCTTCACTGATTTGTGCCAGCACCTGTGGCATTCTGAGCAGCCAGGGGTGGAGCAAGCAGATTAGAAAGCAAATGCCCAGTCCCTTCTAACAGGAGAAATCCACAGGTATGAAAGGACCCTAAAAAAGGAGGACAAGAAGAAAATACATTGAAATTTAAAGTCAATCATTTTGAAAGGGGGTTCACTTGTACATCACCCCCTGGTAATTCACCTGCTGAGGGTTTCCATGGTCTCTGGAACTGGTCTCCCTTTATCCTCCTCTGTAGAGGAGCTGTGTTTTTAGGATGATGTAGGTTTGACAGAGCACTGGCTTTGATGTTAGGAGGAACAGAGACTCAGACGTTTGCACAAATTTCCTTAACACAATGATCAAATATTGATCAGTTAATAAAGACATCTCTGTGAATATCAGGCTCTCAGAAATGAAACTGCTGCCTGTGATGCTGCATAATTCCATCATAATGTGCTATTTTAAATTGTTGTCGGCAGGCAAAACCTTGTTCTGGCAGGAAAGTGGCAACATGTGCAACAGCTTTTTCCCTACTTAGCATTCACATTTCTACATTTGAAAATGTGAGAAAATTGTTATATTACTTACAGATCATGCATCAGCTATAGAGGTAGGTGTTTGGGGTTTTTTGTTATTGTTGTTGCTGCTATTGTTATTTTTTTAATACTGTAGATCTCTGTGACAAAAACACATTGTCATTAAAATGAAGAAATAAATTCTAAAAATTACAAAGATCTGACACTGGAATGGAACACAATAATTTGGAGAAGAGAGATTTCTTAATGGACTTGCATCCGAGGCAGAAAAAAACCCTACGGAGTCAGATGAAGGCAAATAGAGAAGTCAGAGCTGACAGTGAGGATAAAAATGGTAGGATGAATTCTTTGTACAAACAGTCAAGCAAGAAACATTGTTTTGGTAGGAAATGAATGGGACAAATCAGACCTTCATTATGCCAGCTCCTCTGAAATATTAAATAGGGCAAGTACTGAAATAAGGATTAAGGCTATTTTTGCTGTCACTGGAGCAGCACAGAACAGTCTTAGCGGGGACTGAGATCCAGCTGTAGGACTCTGTTAATTAAAATCGCCACTATTAAGATATTTACTGTCCCTAATAATCATAGCCATGCAATTTGTACTACTGAGTAAACAAATCATGCCTTAGAAGTTCCCAGTTGACTATTACAGTCTAGTCTGTCAGCTGTCATTTAGTTACAAAACCAATTTTCCATGTAGTTTATTTGCATAAACAACAGTTTTTTCAAAGAGCTTCACAGAAAAAGAAATCACATTAAACAAAATTAAAATTAGGTTAAAGTAATGTTAATAAACTGACAAGCTCCCCAAAGCCTAACTAGTCAAAGATTTTTTAAAAATATCATGCTGAGTTTTTTTGATGTGTTCACCTCTCTAGGCAGACTTACGCTGTGTTAAAAGAATGATCATTACTACTTCTTGAATCCTCTTAATTATGCATGCGCGTGCAGGGTTATTTGTAATTGGTCTCTCTCCAGATATTCTCTCATCTCTCTCTGTTTTCATGAAAATTTAAAAAATATCCACATTGACTATCATTTACTCACTAATATCTCTCTCTGTTTATATATTTCAGACATCCTGTACTGATGTGGCCCAGATTGGATTATTTATCACATTAATTATGTGTGGATGGACAAGTTGCATGTGCCAACTTGGTGATATTGGGGCATCGACTGTTTTATCTCATTATAATCATGGACAAGGTGCAATGAACTTTTAGTTCAAATACAGAACACTTTTCATACCTGGCACATACAGATCAATGTATTAAATCCACTTGGATAAGAAAGAGACCTCATACAAGGCACTCGAGGACTTTTCACAGGCTAAGGAACCAGTGGGGTCATTCTGCAATGAAGGTGTGTGGTGAGCAAATCAGATGGTTCAGCTTGCTCTGTACAGTCCATTGTAACAGCTACAGTCTTCACTAACATTGCCTGTGTGCCTTCACATCTTCTAACACATACCAGACAGCTATCTTTTCTAGGCAGAACCAATATTTTAGTCTCTTACATAGAATTTTTTTTTTTTAAATAATATAAGCTTTTTCTCCACGTATTATCCCAGTATCTTGCATTCACCCACATCAGAAAATTCTGCCCCTGAGATTCTAATCTCACCAAAGATTGTAGGTTAGGCAACACTGCAGGGAATCCCTTTAGAGGTGCAATGGCTAATGGCTAAACCATGGTTTTCCACTGGAAAACACTGAAGAATGAGCTTGCAAAGTCTGCAGATTTCTGTGGAAACCTCTTTTAATGTGCACCAACTGCCCTGCAGGACTTGAAAGAATTGTTAACAAGTAAGTTTTAGGTAATAGCTGATCTCTTCTATAAAATTTGCATTTCTCTACAATCCCTAGTGAGCCCTTAGCTCTTGCGTTTATGTCAGATGAGTTTTACTGAGAAAGGAAAATACTGAAGCTGCTGACTAAATGAATATAGCTAGATGCCCATGCACCTTTCTCCTGATGACACTGATGCAATGAAAATTTGTCAGTGTGGATGGTATTTGCAGGTACAGCAGAGTCACAAGAACAAGAGAGGTCTTAAGCTGCCATGAACGGCTTTACCTTTGGGGAAAGAGAGACGTCTCT
Source organism: Vireo altiloquus (assembly GCA_013396875.1). Taxonomy (NCBI): domain Eukaryota; kingdom Metazoa; phylum Chordata; class Aves; order Passeriformes; family Vireonidae; genus Vireo; species Vireo altiloquus. The sequence goes on from VZRF01006369.1 coordinate 21,832, forward strand.
GTTTCATAGGAATAGGATATTGTTTTTTTCACGTGTCATTCAGCATATGCTTACGCAACCAAAACCGGTCTTGTTATTTATATTTCACAATATTTCGGGCCAGGGTTTTCTTTTCTTCCACAGAGCTGTAGCTGAACTGCTCTTGCCTGACTGCCTCCGAGCCTGCATCTGATTCCGGAGTGGCTGTGCTTTCACGCTGCTCAGATAAAGAGCTTGCACTGCAGTCGTGACTTGCATGGGGCTGGGTTTTATACCTTCCCTACGTCTAGACCTACGGAGATGACGACATGCTGATTCATCCATGAATAATCAAAGTGAACTCCTAGACAGTCTCAAAAATAGACCTCTTTGCTCACTTCTGTTAACACCAAGCTTCCGGAACAATACTGAGATGTGGGCAAAGAATAGTGTCATAATATGTGTTATGTGCTGAGACAACATGATGAGACATTACAATAAGGAAGGGAAAAATGTTTAACTAAACACTGCAGTCAGAAACAGGAGCTTACCTGTCTATTTTTTAAAGCCAGTTATGGCTTTCAGCTTGCAGTTGAAGAGATCATCATCTGATTCTCGCTGCTGCAATTTTGATGCCCAGCTCATTGCTCATAGGATCACATGAATTCAATTTTGTTGTATTAATTTCTCATTTAGACTACCTCACATGCATTAAAAAATCAGACTGTTTCCTTTTATATTAAACCTCTTTAATAAATTTCACCCTTTTCCCCAAATAATTTTTTTTTTACTGAAATGAGGTGCTTCAGCACTGGCCGGTGAGAAGAGAGGGACACTGGACACTCGTTGGCTTTTACAGGGCAGTAACTTATGGAAGGACACAGCAGCTGGGCAGCTCTGCTGCAACATCTATTTCCCCCCCTCAGGCTACTGTCCCAATGGAATCCAGGGAGTTTGAATTGAAAGATATTTATTTCTCTAATGATTTCATTTCAGCACCAACAACTGTGGATAAACTTTTACTGTTTGTCTAGGAGACCAGTTCATGCCTTTCCTTTAAAAATCATGTGGAAGATATTTTATTTTCCCTGTAACTCACAAACAATGTGTCTACAGATAGCTGTGCATCCTTGGTTTTACAGAAAAAAGTCATATCAGGCAGCATCTGGAATTTATTGTTTATGAATTGGAAAATTTTATCAGTATTTGAGACCAAAAAAAGTTAAATACTTGGGCTGTCACATTAATTTTGTTCTTACTTCTCAGATGACTTATCTCATATTCCTCTAATATTCAGCCAAAATGATTGTTGTGTTTTTATTTGCTGACTGTTACAACTATTTTTAGCATTTAGAAAAACATATGGTGTCCCTTACTCTATTATATTAAATTAAAAATTACAATAGAAGTATTATAAAGAATTTTGAAATAAAGAACTGGCCTCTATTTAAATTAGAGGTTTTTGTGAAGCCTTTTGCACCACTGATAGTTTTGTTTGTTTTACAATTTACAGACAGTAAAGTGAGGTGACCTTCCATCACATAAACTGAAATGAAGCTTAAGGGTGGCCTTGGGCTCTGATATCAGCTGCACCTCAATTCAGTAATCTTATTGTCTCTCTCAAAATTAGGTCATCTGAGAGCCAAGTCCCAGTTCTTGCCCATGGGGATTTTACATACCCTATCTGTCTATACAAAGAGTTTTAAATGTTCACCCAGTATCTGAAGAAAAGACTCAGGTTAGCAGAAATCAATTTTTCTGCAAATGCCAAGAAAGTGCATTATTACTTTTTGATGAAATAATATAGTATCTGGCTTACAGTGAAATTCCATGCAGTGCCTGTGTATTGTCTTGTATACAAGAGAAAAATACAAAATGATTTTCTGACCCTCAGCTTTGTACTGAAGAGCCATGTGACATATTCCATGAAAACTAGCATGTGTAAAGGATCATGTCATTATATACAGCTGTTAAAGACCTAGAAAGCGAACAATGTGCTACTGACATATAAATAATACCTTCTGTGCACAGTTAAACATTGATGCTATTTTTGCCAGATTTTAAGCTCTTTTGAGGCCAACTGGAACAGCTGAAATAGAACATTAAAAAAATGTTTTGATGCTGGGGCACAGATGGCTGTAGCCCAATGTGTCAAAATAAATGTTTCATTTTTAGTGTAATGTGGGAAAAATAGACCTTCTCAATTCCTCCATTAATTACAGGTGCAATAAATGACTGTAGCTAAGAACAGCTATTTCAGATGGGCATTCAGAGAAATTCTATGTATTCTATGTCCGACAGAATGAAAAGGTAAATTACCTTAGACCAATGACTTACTGCCTTTGAAAGGGTGCTAACAGCCACAATCAAGCCTGAAGCTTTGATATTTTATTTGGCAACTGAATTTCACAAACGCATGACTGCTCCTTATGATAGAGACAGTTTGAGAAGATGCTGCAGACAACAGATCTGTTAACTTTAAATCAATGACATATGTATGCTTAAGAAATTCAGAATGGCTTGAAGAGACTTCAGCGCTTAAAGGCTTGTCCAGACTTTTCTAGAAGGCTTTGATGAATAAACAGGAGAGTCAATCAAATACAGGTAAATTATTTCCACAGCCAACATCTGCCCAGACCTTACATGTCACTGGAATTGCAGGGCCACAACAAACCAGGTGCACCCACCAGTCTCTGCAGCTGCTAGGGAACAACCATCAGTCAGTCTCTTGCCTGTGTTTGTAGCTGAGAGGACAGCATCTCCCTGCTGGAAAGGGACAGCCCATCAAGGCCAGAGCTACCCCACTGAAATGGTAAAGAGCTCTGAGGAAAAACTTCAAATAACCCACACAAAGCAGTACAGGAGAAGATACTGGCCAGGTAGGAGACAAATGGCTTCAGCTGCCAATACTCCTTGGTTATAACTACAGTGCAGGGCTTTGTTTGTAAGATGGAGTCGTGAGAGGGAATGGTAATTGTTATTCTACAGCACAACGGTAAAATGATTCATGTCGTCATAACCAACATTTTACTTCCCATGTGAAATTTAAATCTGCTCCAGCTGGAGCAGTGACAGTTCTCACAGCTTGCACAGACAGTCAGGGACTGGGAGGGAGGGAGCAAAGTAAAGCAAAGCAAAGCCAAGCCAAGCCAAGCAGGCTTACAGCTGAATCTGGGAGGCACCTCTCCTTTTCCCAAGATGGTGCCCTCCCAGGCCACTCTGCATGTTTCTGTTGCAGAACTGGGGCTTTGCATTTTGTCATCTGCAGTGAGATTGCTGCATTTCTGCTGAAGATGCAGGATTGTCAGTTTTCCCTGGGCACTACAGGACAGAAGGCAACGTGTAGTTCTTTTGGTTATAAGGGACCTGCAAGGATTGAAAAGCCTGAAAAAGCCTTTGAATATATTGCAATATTCATTGTCTTAATCTAAACAACCTGATTTCTTTTATAATGTGCTTACAACGTTCTGTGTACCTCAAAACTTTACTTCTTCTAGAAAAAAATTTGGACCATAATCATGTATTTTTAAACAACCACTAGGGCTGATCCTCTGCTTGAGAATGAAGTGCTTAGTGTAGGTTTTACATGGTTGACCCAAGAGAGGGGAGGAAGGGGAATGTGGTGCACACAAGAGGTAAAGAAAAAATCAGGAACCTGCAGACTGAGTTTTGGGATGTTAAAATGTTTTTCATAGGCATAAAACCAGGATGATAACTAAAACTCTGTCCAGTAAAAAGGAGTGATATGGATGTGTGAGAAGGTCTGTGAAGTTTCCTTGCTGCATTCAGAGGGCCGGCATGAGGAAAAGAAAGCAGTGGGAGCAGTCAACACCCTCATCCCTTATGTCTGTGAGAAGGGGACTCTCCAGAGTAGCCACAAATGTCAAAGTGCTTCAACTTCAGATGGTTATGATAGCTGGCATGAAACTGCAGCTGCAGAATCAATTCTCTCTACATTCTGCTTCAGTTCCAGATGGATAAATTAGGCCAATAAGAAATGAAGCAGCAGACAGTGACTGGTAAATGACCCAAAAAAACTAGGCCAACAAGATTTCTAAAGAGAGAGATTTTAGAGCCACAAAACTTGCTAGAGGGGTAGAGAAGTTGTTGAGCGAGTTAATTGTCAGCATTCCTCAAGTTATTATAGAAAATTCTAAAGTTAAGGTTGAGCAATTCAACCTCTCATGAATGAGAAACACAGCACTTAGTTACTCAAGAAAATTACAGCACTTAATTCTGAGTACAGAATTCAATTTCTAAGGATTAATAAGTAAACACCTTAATTAATGTATGACTTTAAAATAATTAAAATAAGTCCTTTAAGAGATTTAACATCTTTTTCAGACTTTTATTTGTCCTGAATGATCTTCAGAATAATAATTATGCAAGCGTTTCCTATTTGCAATCTTCTACACCAGCCACAGTGAAAAGAGTGATTATAATTAAATTAAATTATTAATGATTTCTGCCTCTAATTGTTATGACTAGATAGACTCTGACTCATTTAACTCTTAACTGGAGAAACTCATCAATATCTAATGGTTTTTGGGGGAATTTCCATTTGTAAACTACATGCATCTGAAGTAATTTGAATTAGAACCACATGGCTTCAATTCTCTAGAAATAACACATGGTAGTATTCTTTGCTTGTAAATTAAGACATTTCCAAGAAAGAGAAATTTGTTAAAAGGAATTTAAAGCTGCTACTTTATATCTCAAATATAAAAAAGGTCTAATTTTGTCTAGCCTGTGCAAAATTGTGTTAAAAATATCACTGATTTTGCAACTCCCTGTTCCTCTGGGGAGATACTTGAAGTGAAAGAGCAATTACGGCTACTGAAAAACCTTCTGAGGTTTTAAATGGTTCAATCCTTTTATGCAGAGTTGGATTACCTTTAACACTTAGAAAATTGTAGGTTCCATTTAAAACCAGCAGAAAATACTAAAAATACTCAGAATGTTTCAGATTAGAAGGCATAGTCTGAAAACATGATCAGCTTGCTCAAAACAGAGGGAGGCAGTAAGAACCACCCGGGTGACACCTCTGTAATGTTCATTTATGTGTGTGTGTGAATCTCCACGTGTACAAACTGAACACACGTGCACACACATATACACACATATGTGCAGTGCAGAGCTAACTCCTAAGTGCCAGTGAAAGAAAAATAACCTTCTGTGCTGTGCACAGTCTTTTCAGGTCAGCTTCATCCTCTGGTGAGTGACAGAGGTGAGGCTTTTTCCAGAACAGGCTCACTTCAGGAAGAGACCATCTGGATGCTGTCTGAGCCACACAGAGAGAAGAGTGAGAGGGAGAATGAAATCCAAGATATAGCAAGAAGCTTTAGGGGCAACATAGGAGTGAAAAATGGAGAATTCAGATGGCTTAGCACAAAAATGAGAAATGATTCTTCCTGGTAGATGGGGTGCTTTTGGGGAGTGTGGTGCTAATGTTGCAGTACTCATAAACAAGCGGTTACTAGGCAAATAAAATAGGTACTAAAAGAAAGAGCAGAAATCATTCCAATCCACTTTGCCACAGGTCTTTAATCAGAACAACCTTTCCAAAACGTGGATATTTCACTGCAAATAACATAGAAAATCAAGCAGAGCTACTGTACAGCAGTACAGTGTGTACGTGCTGCACAGCAAAAGCATTTTCAGAAAGGAATAAAGAAGAGGACACTGTGGATGCCTGGAACTGAAGTTACACAACATGCCTGAGAAAGGACACGAGTGATCCTGTCATAGGACCCAGCATGCTGCAGCAGGCAGGAGAAACAGAGAGAGTGTGGGGACTGCAGCTTAATTATCTCCCTGGATAAATTCACATCTAGGAGGAGAGAGAAAAAGACAGCAAAGATCACAGCTATGACCTACCCTGTCAGCACAAGACCTGGGGCTGTCAGGTAAGCTGAGGTCAGCACTGAACCCGAGCCTTTCCAGAAAGACAAGAAAAAGTGAGTGGGATAACAGCAATGTGAGCAGTCAGTGTACAAACCCAAGTCCGGTAATAAAAACCAGGAGGGTATGAGAAAAACCACTGTGCATGAGGCTGGAAAGAGGGACAAAAGAGGACCATCTCCTAGAGCAGTCTAGGAACAGAAATCCTGCTCATCACAGTTTGAGGAGCACAGATATCCACAGGTACAAATAGCAAGTGCAGAACCAGGGCTGTGTCTAGCCAGAAGATGCCAATCTCTGTGCAGAACATTGGGATCCTGGCATGGGGCTGCTTTACCTTGCTCCCAACAGACTAAAGACTCAATCATTTTACATCAAGATCGAGTAAATACATAGAATAAGGAAGATGAAACGTTGGACCTAGAAAGCGGAATAATATTTTGGGAAACTTTTGAGATCTTCAATTTCTCTACTACTCTAAATGTGAAATCTGGAATTATTTTACCAGTTATCCTGGAAAGATAGAAAAAATAGAAGATGATAAAGAATGTATTGTACTATCAGCAATACTGAGAAATTTGTAAGAAAGGAATAAAATTTGAAACATCAATTTCTTAATATAGCTCAAAGTTTGGTCATTTTGTGGTAGAGAGCAGATAATGAAGAGTTTGATTTAATGCAGACTGTTACAGGATATAGTGATAACATCTACTTAAGCAAGCACCATTGTGGTTTTAGCCAGAAGTTAAGGGAATTTTTAATTATAAACAGTAACTAGGAACTTTATTATGTTGCAGAATATAAAGATTTTCCATTCAAAAATACAGTTTACAAAGAACCTGGAATAATTAACATTAAAATAGCATTTAAACTGAACAGAACCATGAAGGTCAAAGTCAAGATTGTTGTAATACAACCCAGTTTCCTAAGTTCTCCATAGGCAGGTTGAGACATTGTCAATCCTATTCTACCTCACCTCAACAATACCTATCTGAAAGGAGGACATTTTTCTAAGTCTAGTGAACATGAAATATAATGTAAACTGCCTGGAAAATTTTACCCTGTAGTTCTTATAGCACCAAGGTCAAAAATTTGTGTTTGAAGGGAAAAATACATTGCTAAAAGATATGTTCTCTTGAGTTAAAAATTTCAACAGACTATATCACTAAGAAATTTTTATGAAGTTAATTACTTTTGCAGATTAAAGGGGAAGTGCTACTTTCAGCTCCTAATCACTGGATCTTTTCATACTGTTGCTGCTAGATTAAAGACCTTCCTGTAAAGTAGTTTCTGCCCCTATAGGTACCTGTGGACAGTGATAAAATCACTTAATTTTTTCTCCTCTTTTCCCTCTCTCCACAATGTGAACACATTACATGCCTTGAAGCATATTTCTAGTTTTCAGCTCATCTTTGAGGCTACTGTCCAAATATCATCTAATCTCTTGTCATCCTTCCTGAGTGGCCATCACAACAGAAACAGGCTCACTGCTGCAGTGCTGCTCAATGCACTCCTTTACTCATCAGGGCTTGTGGTTACTCTTATGATCACACCATTTCAGCAGACACTTGTGCTCTTTCAATTACCCATCACAACATCCTCCTCCCCTTTATCCTCCATTTCTCCTTCATTTTCACCCTCGTGTCCTCTGGATCCTTCCCTTTGTGAATGCATGCCAGGACATGTGACCTCATGCTATGACAGAAAGCCTCCATTTAATGAGGTCTGCAGTTTGTCAGTCTTCAGATTAGGTTCTAAACCATGTGCTGAGCCTTTGCTGTTCACTGTGAATTTAAATGTAAGACCCATGGAAACCTAAGGAAAGGTTCCTGCCTACAATTTCAAGTCTACATGTAAACTGAAAAAAGTTTGACTAAGGACTGCATAAATTAAACATTTCCTCACATCCAGCAGTGGTTACACAAGGAAGGAAAGCCTGTGCTGAGCTGTGCAAAATGCCTCTTTGTCGTTGTCTTTCATTGTTTCACTGATTTAAATTCAAAACTCCTATTTCCTACATAAAGTATTTTCTTCTTACTTTGTCTAAGAAAGAGGACTTTTGCTAAAGATTTCTTCATCCTACAGCTCCAGGGCCTTTGAAATCATAACCTGCATGTTTTGTCTGTATCAGCAGTTTCCCCACATCAACCTACAATGAAATATGTAAGCCACTTATACCAGAGACTGTTTAAGTCGTTCCAAATTTGATTGGCATATTCTGATCTTCCTGGCTTTATTAAGCAAGTTGAACCTTAATAACACACTGAGAAGATGAACAGGCTAATGAAGCAGATTGCATGATCTGAAATCATTCCCTTACAGATAAAGTTCAGAACTGCTGATAGTAAGAGGATTTTTTCTCACTTCGCATGGTTGCTTTTCACTCTTGTTGTAGTGTTCTGTTATGCAGCTCTCTGGCCCTGTGTGATCTACATACTGAAGAGAAATAACATCTCAGTGTAACACTGATGATTGACTTCTTGTGTAATTAAAAAAAAAAAAAGTAACTTTCTCTCTTTTCACTCTAATATTACAAAAACATTTTAAGTGCATGCCCACACTAAGTGGGTCCTTAATCTAAAACAGCCCACCAGTGTATCAAAAGATGCAGAAAATATTTCCACGGTACAACTGTGTACAACTTATTTTTATCCAGGGCAAAAGCATTGTGGGTGAAGTGTAGTGACTTAGAATGTACTATAGCCCTTGACTGCATGTCACGTTGCTTGTGCTGTGCTGTCAGGTGGAATACAACATCGTTATAATGCTGGAATTAAGGCTTCCATACTGACTCAGAATGGCTGGGGGTTTGTTTTGTTTTGTTGCAGCACTTAAACTATTCCCCTTATTATCCTAGAAGAGATTAGATGGTCATTTAACTCTCTCCTTCCTGCTTTTTTATTCCTCATCTATAGGAACACAGGAAAAGTTCCAGTAAGTTTTATTCCAGATGAAGAGGAACCACCCTTCCATGCTGATGTTGCATTCTTGTGACATCTTGTCAAGGGGACTGCGACTTTCCAGCTTCTGGCTTGGGCAATGGGCTCAGGCTTAGCAAGGAAGCATGAGTTTGAAGGAGAGGGACTTTACTGGAGCTCACAGCAGAATGACCTTTGTATAATGACCTAAAGCTGCAGTGAACCTCTCTTGGTGTGCAAGGTTAGCTGTTGGCTGGAGGAGGCCGCTTAACAGTGACAGAGACAAAAGTCTGTCTGTCCCTCAGTGGCCAAAGCTGGCACACCCTGCAGGCTGGAGGGACAGGGCAGGTGATGTCCTGCTCAGCAGCCCCAGGGATCCCTCCATAGGAGACTTTCCAGTATCGGCTCCGTTGCAGGCAAGATGGGATTTACAGGCAGCCCATTTGTCAACACAAATTATCATCATTAAGGTACAGGCTTCCCACAAACTTGCACAGTCAGGCAGGCGCTTCCTGACTTCAGCCTGCCTCTTCTCCTGATAGCAGTGACAACACTTGGTGCAATTATGCAACTCCTTTTGAAAAAAACCCAGACAAATAAGCAGAAGCTCAAAGTAAAATCTTTCAGTCCACTTCTTCCATTCTATTACTCAGCACAAGGAAGGTTAGAAAAGCAGAATTTGTGTTACTAGAAAGTTTCAACATCAAAATTCTTCCAAAAACCCCTTCTCTAAAAGTTCCAGGAGAAAAATAAAAACATAGAAAAAAGAGAGAAAAAAAAGCCTAGACTATGACTGGCTTAGCTCTAGATGTACAGAAAAGCACTCATTTAAAGAACACTAAATGTGCAGCATCAAAGTCAAAGTGTTAGAAAGCAGCATGAACTCAAATACTGAAAAACAACATCAAAAGACAGACTGAAGCTGTGAATGAAGATTCCAAAGACAGCCTTAATTCTAACAGTTCCTCAACTGACTTTCAGCTTCACTCGCCCTGTTTGAAATCGGTTGTCTTTTTTGTGATAGCTCCTGGATTTCAAAAGAAGACATTAAAAATACAGATATTCTGTCATGTGGGACATGAAATATCTGGTTAATCAACAGCTTTGAGCATCTGTGATTCAATACCCAGATTTCTGACACATTACTGGAATAGCTGACAGCACTAATACAGTCATTTTGTATGAGGACAACACTGTAAGTGAATAGCCATTTTTCTAGTAGGTTTTCAGGTATTTACTGATGGCAGAGGAATCACAAAGCTTGGCTTTCACACCCAACCTGGAAAGACTCACTGACATAATTATTTCACCTTCCTTCTCCTCTCCCCTGTCATCAATTTGGCCTTAATTTGTTTCCAGCCTCTAAGTCTCTCTTTTCGATTTTGTTCCTTTCTTTTCCCTTCCCCCTACTCACACCAACCTCTCTCCTTCAGATCAGCTTCCTCCCTTCAACTTGATCCCCTGCTAGAAGCTCAGTCTCTTTTTGATTTCTTTTAGCCCAACATTTTTCTCTCTCATACAAACCAGTCAGTTCCCTCCTCCATTCCATCATGGTGCCTCTGAAGAGGAGACAAGCTGGAGCATTTGGCAGAGAACACGAGAACCAAAGCCCCCTGCTTTCAATCCTAATCCTAGCTCAGGGCTGCTGAGATAAATAATTTATAGGGCTGGTCCTTTAGAGGCCCTAGGGCTTGCAGCAGCAGCACAAGATCCGTGAGTGTGGTCCCAGTCAGGGCATACGCATCCTAAGAAGGGACACATTTCATAGTAATATACTGTGGTATTTTTAGTGGCTAAATTATCTGTACTGAACAGCAAAAGATGCCCTTTTCTTATAATGGTCATACTCCTTAAAGTTTTCAAATAATGGGCTTTGAAGATAGAACTATTATAAAATCACTGAAACGTGTTATTGTGGACAGACATTCTTTCATCAAGCCTCTTTGCTGAAAACATTGCAGCTGCTTTGGCTGAACTCTAAATCATCCATCTGAGGGCACTAATTGCTGAGGGCATAAATCAAGCTACATGGTTAACTTTCAGCTATGTTCTAATTAGTGGAGAACAAGGTCCTGCAATGGAAAAAATCAGGGAATAAGTGACTGTAACTGCTTGCAGCTCACTAACAAATGGGCTAACAAAAGTAGTGTGAGAAGAATATGAATAAAGTGTTTTATTGCTTTCTCTTCTCCCAGAAATTCCCCCTAGTCCCAAAATAAGCTCTTCCTGGCTGCCTTCCTCAGGTGTTATTGAGTAGCTTGGGAAACAAAATAAAGGAATGAATGAAAACACTGAGTATGCTGGAGAATCTTGCCTGGCAGTGTGCTGCAGGTTAAGGCAAACAGCTGGAGCAGAGTGATGGGTTGATGGGAACAGTCACTCATTTTGTTGTTCAGACTGCAAGGCACTACACAATTTGAACAGATCAAAATATAAAGAGACAGCAGTACCTATGGGGTATGCAGACACCATGTTTACAAAGAAACCCTTACCTCAGAGGCATGGCCAGCTGCACAACTCCAAGGCAGGATATTTGTTTGAGGTTGAATTGCTCTGGAGTTTGAAAACCAAATTTCAATCCTCCCTGCAGAGAAGCGAGCCCTCTAATATTGTCCTAAATTCACTGGCGCTTGCTTGTTTGGCTCCTGAAACAACTCAGGTAAGGGAATGGGGATTCACTTGCACCTTCACAGACCCCCTAACAGGGAACAAAAAGCCATGGCTTATAGTCAAGGTAATTTGTAGAGTAAACTTTCTTCTTAGCTATTCAATTGCTAATTAGATAATAGTCAACTGGGCACAGCAAAAAAACCCCAACCAACCAAACCAAAAGCTCCCTTCCTTGTAGCATTAACTAAGCAAGTAAAAGCTGCCTGGAGCACCAAGTTACTACTGAAATTGCTTAACTGAAGTCAGCCAGCCAGCCTTTAAACTCAGCCAATGAATTCTGATTGATCCAGCTGCATTCTACAGCTTCTTTCGAATTGGAGGATGCTGCTACAGGAACCTGAATTTATGTTCTGGCAAGGAAGCTGCTGAGCTGCCAATGTCTTCATCAGCCTGACATTTCTTTTCATAGGCAACAAAAACTCAGTGGGAGCACAAGTGGTTTCCTTTTTCTTGTTTCCATGCAAAGAAGATCCTATGATAAAAAGGTCACTAGCCTGATCATGATGACAACTTTCTTTCTCTCAAACAGTGAGATGTCAGAAAATCTCTTCATTGTAAAAAGGCATATAATTTACAGTGGAAGCTACTTCCAAAGTTGTGGAGTTGAAATCAGCTTTGTAAGCCTTAACAGTGTCTGCACAAGATTAATTTCAGATCTTGAGGCATCCAGGACACTTAGATCCATGTCTCCACACATAACCAACCTGAAGCAGTTTTGTGACAGAGCATCCAAAGAGGTTTTCTCCAGCTTGGGCTTCTCTGATTGTTAACAAGGTTGTGCTGTTTCACTAACTTCAGCTAAACAGAAATTTTAGGTCAACTGTCTAATTTTGCCTGCCTTTGTTTGGATTTGGTAGATATCTGTAGACAGTAGACTTACTAGGCAGGTACTTTAGAGAGACGGAGGAGGGAGGACTTAAAACTGCTTAAATCCACTTCCATTACATTCATCTGCATTCAACACTTAGTGTTCAGGCGGAGGCTGCCCAGTTGCCTGTGCTGTCCATCAGAGGTGGCCACGACTCTGCTTTAAGCACAGACTTTGCAGTGGTTCAGACAGGATGAACGCTGTGCAGCCCCAGTGAAGCTCCCGTGGTGGGTTAACATCTGGATGCCGTGCTCAGAGCGTGGCTGGCAGGCAGCTGTGTGGTGAGGGAGAACAGCTGTTCATGGCCACTGACAGCGACTGCTCACTCACATCAGAGCAGGCACCATCAACAGACTTCTTGGGAACGACACACATGACCAGACATAATGTGCAAAAATGTATGCTTTATTTTTACACCCAAATTCACTATATGAGGCTGGGTAGGAATTCTTCTTCTAAACAGCCCATATGACTTCAAATTCGGTCATGAAAGCTGGAATTTCTATACGCAGAGAACGACACTACAGCAAGAGCATATTTTTATCCTGGTAGCAGCTATTCAGATTGCTGTTGATTGCATGATTCTCTGAAAACTATCTTTTTTTGGATGAAATTCCTCTTGCTTGATGTTGGACAGAAAGTGAACAGTAAAATCTGTTCAATCATTTTTTTGTCATCAATGAATTACCAAAATGAAAACTGATTTTTAAATATGTTATGTGTGTCCGTGAGGAATTTACTAGGACAACACATCTCTTATACTCTGGTTATTTCGTTGACTTTATTTTTATAGGGAAGAAAATCAGGTAAAGCAGTAATGGTTCACTGACTTTAATTGACCAAAAACCCCACAATAAATGAAAACCAGACTTCTAAAGCATTGAAATTATCTCATTTATCTTAAGGGGAAAAAAAAAAGTCAATAGCATAAAAAGTATTTTGGTCAAATTTGATGTTACAAAACATTTTCATATTTATTTAATATCATGTCTCCTACTCTGTAGATATACCGTATATTTTCTGAAAAAATAATATGCAAACAGATTATTGCGTAACACATCTCTTCCAAATTAGCCCAGAAATATTCACTAAATTAATTTTTAACACACGAAGAAAAGTGTTTTAATATTTTACGTTTGAATTCCAGAGAGTTTTATAACGTAAGATATTCTGTGGAAAGCAGCACCTATTTACTTTTCTGTAAGCCATTATGAAGATGGAATTGGCCTCTCAGACAAAATAACAGAGGTGATTAAAACACAAGCTGAATAAAGGAGCTTACTGAGTGGATTCTTGCAGAGTGAGTATTTCATCTTGGCTGTGTGTGTGATATTTTGCATAATGGTCTACAGACCTCCTACAATTTTACTGTTACAGAATATACATATACACAGTGCTGAGACACAGAGAAGTGGATTTCACATTATGTCTATGCTCATCTAGGGCTCACTGTCTATGAGGAATGAGTAAAAGTAATATTAAAAGAAAACAATTATGAAACAGAAAATATTTCAATATGCAAACAAAGAAAAATACTGTATTTTAGTTTAGAGACAGTTCAAGCATATACAGCATATACATAATAAAGCTCAGTGTTTTGTCTTTTTTTTTTTTTGTATTAGCTAAAGAAGCAGTCGTGAAACTGTTGAATATTGGCTTAAAACTTGACAACCACCTAGTGCATTCTTCTTGCTCACCTCTTAAAAATACACAATCTGAGATGGATACATTGCACTGCTGGAGTTTACAATATATATTTCAAATTTACAAAAATACAGAAAAACAAGATTTCTTGCACTCAGATACTGAGCATTAACCCTTTGAGTACTAATTCCCACCTGCAACACTGCAGAACACATTCATCTGACTTACATGTTTTTATAACATTCTAACAATTATAATTGTCATCTTTATGTACACTATTAGGAAATTTATTCCTACATATTAAAAAAAAAAAAAAAGGTAGAGTCTAATAAACTGCTAATAACAGAAAAATACAGGGCTGAAGTATGTGAAGATTTCTGCCACAGAAACACAGAGAATCGCAGACTGATGGTCTCTCAATGGAATTTTCTATTTTCTCTCTGCAGCAATTACGTAAGTCTGTGTGAAGACATCACAGCAAACTTTCTTGTGTGGCCATACAGAATTGTGCTTTTTCTCTCATTTCTGGATGCACTGTTCACTTTCCACTGTAGACATTTTTCTCACAGCTCTATGCTCCCATTCACTTTCTGAAATCTATTATTATTCTGCACCCTTCCTATTTGTAAAAAGCGGTTTTATTTCATGTAGAGATAATTCTGATGCAGTTCTGTACTGTGAGTTGATGCTTTGTGTCCAGATGTTCATGGAAACATGAAAAAATCTTGCCAAGAGCCTTGTTAATAGAGAATGCTACTGACCCTGGAATGCCCTACAATTCAGCAGAAATCATGAACATAAAGAACTTCTCTGAAGGTCAAATTTGCATTAAAGGATTAAGACAATATGAAATTTGCTAGGGGAAGAAATGGGTTTTCAGAAAGCAAGTGGTGAAATTAATAGATGGGTTCTAAGAAGGTGTGTTTTTAGAAAATTACTGAACTTCCTCTTTCCTGACAACTCTGGACTACATTGATCATGTAACTAAATAGACAATATCATATATACAGTATTTCTGAACTAGAAGCTACTTTACGAAAATAACTGTAGTCCTCAAAGAGTTAATGGTAAAACTGCTCTACCTTAATAGATGTGGAAAGGTTACCGTGGAACAGCTTACAGATTTGTTTAAAAGGCATACTTTACAAAGAAGTGTAAAACTTGTTGAGACAATTGCTATTACACCGCACAGTGCCACGTACAATGAGTAGTGCATGCTCCGTAAAGACATTAGAGTGGACCCTTATCAAAGCTATCATATAACCTTATACAAAGGATTGTGCCACTTAAACTAGTGCAGAGTGATTCTTTTTTCCTGTAGATTTATAATGCTCTAGATTAATATCAATAGGGTTTTTCACAGCCTTGTACAACACTTTTTTTTTGTTCTTTTTTAAACACATGTAACACTAGAAAACAGCAAATGGTATATCCTGACATATGTCATGCAAAATACAACCAATACAGCACCAAAGATGTAACAGAGACATTACCTAGCACTTCTCTCCAACAAGAAAAAGGACAGAACAGAGACTGTACATTACATGACTTTACAGGCCATATGCTACAGAAGATTTTCAGAGGCAGTATCACTTTTGTATATCTAAAAAGCTGCAATTTTATAAAATCCTGTTTATCATTTCTACCATAGCCACTTCTGATTAAAATCCATGGCACAGTAATAGTATTTTTCTACAAAAATAAATAAGTAAAAGTTTAAGATGCTGATATGTTTATAAAAAGTGTCTGAAGTTAAGACGGAAAAAAAGTGAAAACAATGAGTGAAAATTATGTTTCTAAAGAAATGTCATTCTGTATAACAAAAGGATATTGCCTCTCTTATTCAATTGTCTAGACTTCATTTTCTCATTATCTTTCAGAATAACTTTATAACTTTCTTTTAAAAATAACTTCATTTTAAAACTGTCACTATCCCTCTTTTTTGACACTTATTAAGAAAATGAAAAGCTGTGCAATTTACTGATGAGATACACAAACAAATCGTATTCATCTTGGAATAAAAACAAATATAATGATGGTTTAGGGCAAAAAACACATTATGATGGCCCATGAACTACACAGTAGTTTCATTTTTCCAAGGGCCAGTTTTGATATTTCCTGTACTATCTGAGCTGTATATCATGGCTTCATGCATGTTTCCCTTGAGAATTCCGTTGTGATTTGTTGTATTAAATGGCAATGACTGTGTCCGTGGGTGCATTTCAAAGTGGGCTGGATGGTGCACAGTGTCACTGTCTGGCATTTTACCACAGCTGTATATTACAGTACTCGCGTCGCTGCTTTCGGGCTGGTTGACAGTAGGGTATGGATCACTTTTTGAGCAGCAGGCCCGTCTGTGGCCCGACTGGCTCTCGTGTGTGCTGTGGGGACTGTCTGTGTGGGAGCTGTGGATGCTGCCGTCAATGCTCGAGGGGATGTGATAGGCGTACTCTCTTTCCCCTGCAGACCTGTGCCGACTGAAGTAACGTGGCTTAGTTCTGCTTTTCAGGCATCTATGAATGTGCATATTGGGTCTGAAGGTTCCCTCGTTGTGGACGTGGATGTGAGCTTCGTCATCAAGCAGCTGATCACAGTGCATTTTTGCACAGCACGGCGTCACGGGTGACAGGCAGTTAACGTGGTTCTGAACTGCTTGCAGGTTGGTGAGTTTGCAGTGGCTTGCTGCTGGGTGATTGAACACAGCCGACTTGTTGGGACACGGCGATTCCTGAAGACAAGGCGCGTGAACTTGAGTGTCGCCGTTGACATTCACCTTTGGGCGCACGTTAACCTGCACGGAATAGGTGTTCCTTTTGGATGGGCAACAGGACCACCAGCAATGCCACACATCATCTCGCTTTGCACAGTGATGGATCAGGATGAAAAGGCCCAGGGTCACACAGAAGGCTCCATAAAGACAGCTAAATATCATATCCAAGAAATGACCTTGAGATACTGCAAGTGCTCCAAAGGTCCAAGTGGCAGTAAACAGGAACAAAGTAAATGCTGCGGCTCGAAGCTGAGCCTTAAATGAATGCTCATTTTCCAATAAGGAAGAAGAAATCATGGGGCAGGTTGCCTGGGGAACGGACACGGGGTCTGTGATGTGACCGTGGCCCACGTCAGTACTTGGCATTCTCTGCGGATCTTCTGTCTTTTCCTTCAGCTCATACTTGCGTTCAGGATGGCGCTTCAGTTGCACGTACGTGCAGAGAAAGTAAACACAGGTCACCAGCACAATGAATGCCACTGGCCCGTAAAAAGCACCCAGACTGGGCTCCCAGGCCATCCAGCAACTGAAAACAACAAAGAGAGAGAGTCAAGAACATTTCAGAGCCCACATTAGATGTGATGGACAACTGACCTATCTCTGACTGATATGACACAACAGTATCTCAGAAGTCCAAACTGTGGAGAGAGGGAGTGTGTCTTTAATATTAATTAAGCTGAGGCATCAATTTCTAATTTTTAATAGAACAGAATATATGGGATAATTTACAGAATATTAAAAATGAATTTTTCCAAGAAATGTAGGTCAGTTTAGACTCTGGAATTGCAGTGAAGTAAAAGACCATTTATGTCAACCCTTTTTTCTACTATTAAAAATGTCAGCACTAATACTTTGATTAAAAAGCAAATGTAGCACAGTTTATACACTGTATGTGAGCAACAGAAATGTACATATTTCAGTGCTTTGTATAAACGAATATTGCTACAAATTCTTAAGCCTGAAGATTGTTCTTAGAGAATTCTCTTCTTGCCAGAGAACAGCCAGAGTATCAAGAGAGGCTGAAGAAAGACTTCCAGTTGAACTGTCACCACTTTCTGCAGTGAGCAGACCTGAAAGATAAATGCCATTTCTGAATTCTGCACTGTTTCTAGAGTTCCTGGGAATTCATTCATGTCAATTTGAATGTCCTCAGAAAAATTAAGGAAACTGATGGTCTCTTTGTGATTATGCTACCTTGGTAGCATATCATTGTAGCATGACCATGGTTTGCTAGGCTTTAAATAATACAACCATAATTGTTTTAGAGCAGCTTAAATTAGCTCACAGGCCAGTATGAGTCTAAGAGGACTGTCTTAAGGATGAATGATCTGACTGAACAAACACAGGGGAAGAAAACACAAATGAAATCCTAGATGGAAACTGGCAGAATGTGGGTTAGATGGAGAAGGAATATTTGCCTAGTTTTGACTCTTCTCTATGATCTGCTTTTAGCCATGGTTACGGACAGGGAACTGAGCTGGCAGTAGAGCCTAGTACAGCTGCTATTATGTTCTTATATCCTAAATATTGCATGGATTTCTAGAAAGAGGAATAAGTTACTTTATCTCTTGGACTTGGACAAGAAGTAATGGGCTTAAACTGCAACAAGAAAGATCTAAATTAGGTTTTTTAAAAAGTTTCTTAGCTGTTAGAACAATTAGGATAATAAGCTGTTGGAATGAAATGTGGTCTATCCATTACGGGAGCATTTAAAGTACCTCAAATAAATAACTGTCAGGAATGGTTTGGATATAGCTAATTTCCCACCGGGTCAGGAAGACAGACCAGGTGATCTGTCATTATGATTCCAGCTCTAAAAGTGACACTGTGTGACACTTCATATTCATTTAGGCATGTGTGATTAGTTGTAGTTCCTCCAGTTCCAGTGAGAAAACTTCTGATATCAGATTCTTGTCGAGCCAGGAACTATCTACAAGTTACTATAAAAAGGGCAGAATGACTTTTTCTCCCAGGCTGAGAACCTCTGAGCTAAATAGAGGCAGTCCCACTGGGTGTTACAGCAAGAAACTGCAGAATAATGACTTTGAATTTTTGAAACCCGAACCATAAAAAAAATATACATACATGTATTAATGAACCTAGAAATACTCCAAAGAGTATATAATTTGCTGCTAGACCGACACAAGAAAAGATTCCCTGAAAGATATTAGTGAAAACACAGGTAAATTACCACCTATATTTAATTGGGTAAGCAGAGAACACAAAGCTAAGTGAACACTTGAAATATATTTGAATGCTGAATATTTGATGCGAAGTGGAGAGTGAAATGCTCCCGAGTGGAACAGTCTCATGAGATGCTCTTATTTCAAGTAGAATCTCATTGTGGATCACTTACAAAATCTATTTTATAAAAAAAGTTCAAGTTTGTGCATCTACATTTACTTTACTAATACCATAAAAAATGAATAAGGCACGTAACTCACTATGCTGCCATGGAATTAGAAGCTCTTTACTCAGTCTTACAACCATTCCTCATCTGTCCCTTGTTTTCTGTGCACACTCTGGCACCAGGTATTGATTTGCTACATTAACATGATTAAAGAAGAATAACCTCAATAACTGAACTAAAATGAAAAATGTCTCATATTTATGAACATAAATAATAGAGTTTTATAATACACTGTTGATTATAAACTGGCTGTTTAATTGGATAACTTTGAATAAATATATGAATATGAGTTGGGCCTGAGGCAGAGCAAACAGTTAGCCATGGTAGGCACTGCTTTGTTATTGGAATTTAAATTTCAATTACCTACAAAAATGTCTTTAAGGAGCCAGATGCTCACTTCTGAACCGTTCTCCTTGGTTGCCACTTTTCATGCCCAGAACACAACCAGTTTCAAATGTGCCACAATAGATGCTCAAAGCAGTAACTAAGAGTGATGTCCTCTAGAGTATTAGTGCTGCCAGAGTACTAAAATATCCATTAGTGTGCCAGTCACTGCAATGCTGATCTGTTATACACACTGTATTTAACTTTGCAGCCTAATTCACTTTCTGCTCTGCTTTTATGGGAAGACTTATTGTACTTATGGGTACCTCGTGCTTCGTGCCAAGAACTAATAACAATGTGATGCCTGGAGAGCTTGTGGAGGTTTACTGAACACCTACCTACACACAAGGACGTGAGAGGATTATGTCAGGATTGCCAGACATTGTGACTGGCACATTTCCAGGTGGTGAAAATCCAAAATATTTGGGTTTTAATGGATAGACAGGAGTGGAGGAGGTGGGGAAGGGATTTTCACTTGTCCTTTTCTTACAGCATTATTTGTAAATTGCTCTAAGTCACCTGAAGGATATCAAATCAAGGTAGATAATGAAATGAAAATATTTAATTAATTAATAGCTGCATTAGATACGCTAGTCCTTAGGTATTTTTAATATCTATCACCTACTCAGATGTAAATGAAGAGTAATTCTGTAAATGAAAGGTGATTGTATTGCCAGTAATGGAATCAAATTAGTGGAGGTGAAGCCGCAAGCTCCAGATTAAGACGTTGCTCTTTCACAGCCAATATTTAATAAAATTTCGTAACAGACATCACCCAAAATTGCATGCCTGTACCCTTTATGAAATCAGCTACATAGACTGGAATAAGAGAAAAAAAAGTTTTCCTTAAAAGTTATATGATAGTAGTTTATACTTACTATGGTGCATTGCCTTCAATCCCATAATTATTGATATTTGTCGCTGCTGTAATCCCACATATAATGAACGGAACTCCACCACTAATCAGGTAAAATCTGTTGAGAGATAATAACTGATATTCTAATTTGCCTGACTTGTAGTTGAAAATACTTTTAAAGTAACTGTACCTTCTTGAAGTATTTTGGGAATAAAATATTGCTGAAACATTAAACATGTCCCTAAAACCAGAAGAGCAAAGAATGAAGTATTGTCACAATAAGCACTGTACTCTGTGAAGCAAAGAGCAGAAAGCTTAATATTTAATGTTTATATGGACCCACTTTTAACAAACTCTTGATTTACAATTTCAGTAAATGTAGCTACTATTGAAGAAATATGAGAAACAGAACATTGTCTAATGACAGAACCTAAATCCTAAATAAAGTTATTTCCCTCATCTAGATATTTATATTTAATAGCTATTAAATATGAAAGCATTATAAGTTTAAAATATTCAGGCAAAGCAGCTTTATTCACTTAAACATAAAAATATTCCCAGGGAAATACAGTGAAATCACAGAAACATTTTCCTATCTCCCACATGATGAAAGAAAGTAAGCTCAGTTAGCCAAAGAGAATAGGAGCAATCCACTTGGTAAAATGTTTAGAGTTATCTCTGCACAGGGAAAAATCTGAAGAAATCGGGAGGACTTTGCATATACCTTTATTTTTCTTCACTCTTTCAATACCCAGCCTTGCAAATGCATTAAAATGAGGGGTTCTAAGGCTTCAGCAAGATCTGAAAATTGCTAACTTTCTGTAAAGACTTGTAAGACAGAAAGCACAGAGTTTCACACCACTTCAACTGGTTAAATGCCATTGAACTACTTGGAGGCAGCAGTCATTACCATGTAGGATCATTAGGCTACCTTAAAGTCCCAGGGGATCTCACAGAATCTGGCAGCCTTCGTGTCTATGTCCAAATTCAGTGAAATGAACCACCATCCCATTTTCCATTTACACAAGCAAAACACCAAACTAAGCCTGGAGCTTGCACCACTGCAGTCCCTGAGGCAGGGAGCTCCAGCCCCCATCCCTGCAGCTGGAAGCAATGCTGCTCAGGGCCGAGAGGGAAGATGTTCCACTGCACCTTGGAGGAGCTCAGCTGGTGCTCTGAAATCCTGACTCATTTCCTGGCTTAACCAAACACTCCTCTGCCGGCAGACAGAATCAGTTTCTTTCAATTTCAAGCCAGTTCTTTGGTGTGGATACACTATGCAGGGATACAGACACTTCCCAGTCCCTGCTGCTGTGCTGTCCATCAGCTCCAAGAGGAACCTGGTAATGTGTGGGACTACATGCACAGTCTAGCCTCTAGTTTTCTATAATGTATTACAAATACTAGGAAATTTCACAGTCATTGCAAGGAAGGATTTTTTTATACAAACAGAGTAATAGCAAGATTAAATAAATCAGCATTTAATTCAAGCCCAGAGTTAGAGATAGGGTCTCTTAACTTCTTTTCCCACCTCCTTCCCAAGGCAGAATTAAGGGTCAGGCCTCAGAAAATTTCATGTTAGTATTTACAGTCAATTTTTGTCCTAATGGTCAAAATTTTTAAACAGACCAGAGAAAACCATATTTTGCATTCATCAGGAAGCCCTTCAGATTTTATAAATTCAAAGTCACTGAGTATATATTTTTTCTTCTACTTGGCTTATTCTGAAGAGCTCAACAAATTCCAATGAACAAGCTGCCTTTCTACAAAATCCATTCATTCACTGCAGTTTAATGATTGTAAATATCTTTTGACATGAGCATGTTGAATAAGCTATCTTAATAGCTTATTATTATTTTTAACAAAGACATTTTCAATGGCATGTCTGAAATTCAGGAAATTACTAGGGTACAGCAATGAGCCATAGAAAAGTTAATCCCAATTTATCTAAGAAATAGTAAGGAGCAGNGGATAAGGACAAGAAAATACATTCTAGAAACCACAGAAGGTGAAGCCAAATGTTTCAGTGTACCTGATGTGCACTGTACTGATACCCAGCACATCACACTGCCTGCCCTGTCTCACTGAGGAAAAAAAAAAAAAGAAAATAGCAAATAGAANAGGATAAGGGCAAGAAAATACATTCTAGAAATGACACAAGGTGAAGCCAAATGAAAAAAAGAAAACAGCAAATAGAAATGATGGTGTATACAGATGATTCTGCATTGGTGGGTTCAGGATTCTGGAAGGGTGAAGAGAAATAAAAGCTGTCGAATAGAAGAAAAGTCAGCAAGAGAGGAACACCATTAAAATAGCCTGAACAGAAAATACAAAGATTGTATTTGAACAAAAAATATAATCAAAGAACTTAAATTAATTGTAAAAGTGCATATTCTTGTCCATTTGTGTGAGCTCATGGATACCACAAACAGTATATAAACAAGAAAAGACCATATTGCAAAGTCACCAAAGAAAAGAAACATTGATGAGAAAGTTTCATGTGCATGTTAGTTGTGAGGAAGTGCACTTGAAATGAATAAGTTTAGACCAGTCTTTTCAAACATTACTTTTAAGGCAATCATTAGTTGTTATCAATTTCTTCCTTTCATGCAGATCAGATTATAGGGCTAATAATTCTGAAGAAAAAGGTGCATTAGAATTAATAGGGAATAAATAAAAAGTGACAAAATGTAGATAATAAATACCTATTCTTCATACTTCTAAAACCTTTTATCTAAGAGAATCAAAGGATTTTTAACATTAATTAATTTAGCCTTACTTCCCCCTGTGTGGCTGATAAACAATATTGTCCCTGTTGTACAGATGAGAAAACAAGGAGACATTAGGCATTCGAGGCCACACAGAAAATGAGATTCCTTAACTCTCATCCTATGTTTGCACACAAGGCACCTCTCTGTTACTGAACATGAAGGGACTGGGCAAATCATGGCATCTAGGATTTTGTCTCCAAGCCCAAGAAACCCAACTGCCCCTCTCTCAGTACAGGCAGGGACAAGAAGAATGCAGTGTTACCTGAATGAACCCCAGATCAGCGTGGTGCCTCCCAGTATTCACTAAGCCTTGCCGATGCCTGACTTGTGGAGCAGCCTGTGTGTGCTATTCCCTGGGCAGCCCTAAAACCAACATTCACTGGTATTTGGTATAGCACCACCTGAGCTTGTTCACAGAACAGGTTTTCCAGCCCAATTAAAGAGGTCCAAATGTAAGGGTTTTAACTGGAGAGATGCTGGGTTCTGCTTCTTATGCTGCTGCAGATAACTTTTGGTGTCTTTCAGCCATATGATAAGGGGTGATGCTCCTGTCCAGTAACCTTGTTTACAGTATAAAGCAGTAATAAAGCTGTACCAGAAGTGTGAACCTTGTAGACTAAGAAAATACATGCTTTTCAACCATCTTTTCCCCTCCTCCCAAGAATATGTTCTTATTTTTAAAAAAAAAATCAATCTTTTTCCTATAATGTCTGCCTACCTTGCATTTACTATTTCCTCATATGACTATCTTACAGTTTTAACACTTTAAAGGTCTATATCCTTTGGTTGAGTAACTAGCTTTTGTCTTCCAATTACTTTTTCTACTTCTGAGTTAATTTTCTACATTACCAGTGGGCTCTCTCTTCTTCAAAAAAGAACATGCAGTACCCCAGAGCCAATTTCATCTGCTTGTGTTACTCTTCTACCATTCAAGAACACAGACAGTGATACTCAGGCTACCAGTAATGGAATCCTGTATGCAGTGGTAAGAAGAGCAATGTGGCTGTTGTGATGAAGGCAGACAACACAGAGAGACTGGTTGTAGTTGTGATAGCCATGCATGCAAATCCTTAAAGACTAGCAAACCCCAGGGAGAAGACTAAAATTTATTTTCCAGCTAAAATTTTATCTTGACAAGCAGTTAACTTACATAATATTTTCAAACTGTTTTACATGGAAAACTGTGAATTATCTGTGGGATGATTTGGGGCTTTGAAGCAATTGCCAAGCCATTGCTTCGACAGCCCTTGGGAAGAGGTTTTCAAATTCGTACATTGTTGTTGCTGGCCACCCAGGGATGTCCTGATGATTCCTAGCAGGCTTTTACATCAGCATACATTTATTTACTGAAGCTCATTCTATCACATCTTCACTAACATTGTTACCCTGGCTAATTAGATTAAAACTAGCCTGGTAGGCCTCAGCAGGATGCACTGGCACCTCTTGCTGCAGTGCAGCAACACCTGTGGCCTGAAATCCAGGCTGTGCTGACACGAGCAAATGGTGGGCAGGAATCTGAAGGGGAAGAATCACATTCCTCAAACATTACAGGAACCCCCAAGTTTCTGCTGCAGAGGCTGCCTGAGACCAGTTAGTACAATATTTTTTATTGCATGTACTGACACAAACCCCCCCCCAAGAGAGCAGCAGACACTGCTTGAGGTGATGCCCCTCTGTTGACATCCTGCCTTACTGCTTTCCAGCCTCCTTTCAGCAAGAACTCCTCTTGTAAGGCAAACTCTGCCACAAAATACTGGGAGCTACATAGCCAATCTGATAGAAACAGGATAATGTCAGCAAGAATGACTGCAATAGCCTGCAGGCACCATCCATTCTGATAACTTAACATGCAGTATATTCTGCTAAGTTTATTTCCATAAATGTTACGCAGCAAGTCAGCAAGTAAAAGAAGAGTTCTACACAGTGATGAATTTCTTGCTTGAGTGTCTGGCTATTCTCTAGCCCCAGGTTTTTCCAGATTAAGAACCTTGACTCTGAATTTTTCCAAAAAAGGTCCAGACCTTGGCTTTATGGTGCAAGACTGACTATAAGGGTTTTTTCTGCAGAGGCTGGCAAAATGGCAATGTTATCAGGAAGCGATTTAAAAGCTTCAAATAATCTTTATTACAGATATTACCTGATTAAAATGTACACGTATTTAACTTTGTTCCTCTCTGCATGCACAAATCTATAAAGGCACATGTTAGATATATACAAAAATACCACCAGTGTTAATTTCTTTTCTGCCCATGGTACAAAAAAAAATAATTTTAGCTTTACTTATGTTTAGGGCACAGTTCATATAGGAAGAGATGTCAATCTCCTAGCCACTTGCAAAATAAACATCAAAATAAAAGAGGGGCACAGCAAGAGAAGGGACTTTCCCTTTTCTTTTTCCTTGAGCTGGGATTTGATTTTAACATCTTTGTGAAAATAACCCATATAGAAAATGGTCATTAAGTTCTGAGCTAACCTGATGCCACAGTTCAAGTACCAAGGAGGCAGGCAGACAGATAAGTATCTGCTTTGTAGAAAGCTGAATTTATGAGCTTGATTTTCAAATTATTCTTCCTGATTTTTTCATGCATCACGTCATTTTGTGATCCTTTTTCCTGGGATTTTTGATAAAATAAAAATAAGGCTTTGTAGAAGTTAAGGGGTTTTGAGAATATACTTTTCCTTTAAGAAAAAACCCCAACAATTTTAAATCCTATTCCCAGATAGTCTTGACTTACAGACATATTGACAAATACCATGTTTGTTTTCCCTAATGACCTTTTTGAAGAGGAATAACCTATATTTCCTTCCAAACTTTTCCCCATCTGTAATGGAGATCTAAAAACGGAGAATACAAATAAAAGACAGAGAATCATGAATAATGCTAAAATAAGCTTTAATTTCATGAGACAAGCTTTAAATGGTAAATAATAGCAGAAGTAAGGGTTGTGTGAAAACCCCATTTATCACCTTTTATGTGCCTTTCATTGTTATTCTCTTTAACTGCCTGTTCACAGTTCACTTTTTTGTTTTCCAGAAGACATTTCACTCATCCAGCACAGAAGAAACAAAGGTCACTAGACAGGTAGTTATTAATTTATTTTATAAATGCCCCTTTCTATATCTTATTGCAACTTAAGAGCTTTGCAAACATTAATTAATTAATCATCATAATCATCATAATCCTTGTGAGAATATGCATAATCTTTTCCATTTAGAGGCAGACACTAAACCACAGAAAGATGAATTGAAAAAATTGATTAAGAAAAGTCTCTGCAGATTTGTTTGCCCAGCTTAAGATGTCCAGGCCTCTATTTGACAAAACTAGCCTCTGGTTTTTTATTAAAATCAGTCACGAGAAAAGAGTTTAAATATTCTTCACCTGTCCTTAAAGAGTCATGGGAACCTGGGCAATAAAGTGGGACAATCTTAGTCAGTGACAGAAGATCTGAAACCTCACCTATCAAATGGCTTCAGACCCATTTGCTTCTCTGCTGTGAGCCCACTGCAGTGGGTATTCACTGTGCATCTCTGCCTTTCCACCCCGGCAGATGTCTCAAGCCCTGCCAGGCAGGGTGAGAGATGAGCCCTGCTGGTGGAGGCAGCCAAGAGGCTGCACTGAAGTGATTTATATTCACCTTCCTTGGTTAACACCCTTCATGGTGACTGCAGCAATTATGCCTTACCTGGAATTTTGCAGATGAAAATGAATTTACAGACTGATAGTACAGTTGCAGTTTGCTTTACCATGACCATGTGAGACAGTCTAAGCCAGCAGAGAGAAAAGAAAAACAAAAATGCACGTAACGAAAAGATAAAAAATGAATTCCGCAACTCAAAAAAATGTTCAGAGAAAATTTAGAAGAAAGAGAAAGGAGATTCATTTACATAGAGATTACTGCATTGTCTCTTGGTGAGCTAGACTAATTGAAGAGCTATTGTATCTAAGAAGCAAGAGACACCTTGACTTTTTCTGTACTTTATTGGAGAATGCCTTGGGGGCTGCTGGAAATCAAAGACAGAGATGACTCTTACAGTGTATTCCATGCTGCAGTTTAGCTCTACTGACTTCTATTCCTGCTTCACTTAATGAATAAATAACTTAGGCCAGGGTAAGTTGGAATCCATGCTGACTGCACTTCTGAAGGAAAGAAGTAAGTAAAATATCAAGCATCATGTTGATGAGAAAGAAAATACATTTAGTAGTATTTCTTAAATATTCAATATTTGAAAAAGTTCAAAAATATGACGCTTACAGAGAGAAAGCTGTTTATGGTAATGCTTGGAGAGAAATCATGGGAGGAGAAATAATACTCGTGCTTTGAGTATTCTTTATGTGCACAATCATTTTATCCCTAGAGAACACAACAGCCCTTTCAATTCTGTTTCCGCAGTTAATTTCTAGCAGTAAAATGGCTGATCCTCTTGTTTGGAGGTATTCATTGCTACCTCATTTTTCTGGGCATTTGACTACTCTGGCGTAGAGCTGTTAGCTGAAATAATTTTGCAGTTCCAGTCTACTGAATCAAACACAACTGCTTCAGTGAGCATTGCAGCACACCTCTAGAAAGTCAATTACCATCAGGATGTCCTTCTGCCTTTCAAAGGGGAGAAAAGAACCATTAACTATCAACCCTCATCAAGACAAGAAATTTTGATAGCAACCTATATGTGACAATGGCATTTTATATCATATGAAAGTGAAAAGTAAAGCATGTAAACATAATAAGTGCTGTACTCATATATATTGTCACCTATTTAATACTCAGTTCACTTTATACTAGTACCAATGTCCTAGGACTGTCAGCAGAACCACCTTGCATTTTAAACAGAAAATATGGATTTCTTTGGTTTTACTTGAGGTGATATTTCATTAAGGCTGCCAAAGGAAACAAATTAAATGACTAACAGGAGGACATATATTTTAATTTGGTTTGACTGTGAAAGTCACTGACAGGGTTCTGGTCTATGTTTTCCTATGACTAAATTTTTAAATCATATTTTTAAAAAGGAATTTATGTCAAGCCCGTATTTTATTATGGCAGTCATCAACATAACTTCCTGAATTCCCCTGTGTTTCATGCGTTGTTGAGTTTTTGACACTTGCTTTGCAGGCAACATTTGTTTCTCAAGAAGGTTATTTCTTCTGCAGTAATTTTAAAAAATTTAAGCAGACCATTCAAGTCCTTGTTTTGTAGTTCTTTAATTTTTAGATCAGCTGAAAATACACTATTTTTAACTTTCACAGAACGAGAACCTTTGAGAGTTGATTCAGAGGTTATTTATTCACTACTTGATATATTTTTGGATTTAGGTATGATGTATAATTGTTGTATTAAAAAAAGATATTCTGAAGCATTAATTTTTATTATGAGCTATACTGCCAAGTTAGAGCTAAATAATTTCAACTGCATGAGATTCACAGGCAACACAGGAGTAATATTCTTAGTTTTATTTTCTGTTAAGCTCTTTCACTGTACGTGCAGAGAATGATTCAAAAAGTATTAATGACCAAGCAATCAATGTCATGAAGTTGGGGACTTTACTGGTAGACCCAGGTGCCTTGCTCTTAGACTTGCTCAGCTGTGTATTTAAGACAGATGTGTGCAAACAGGCAATGAAAAGAAAATGCAGGAACTTCTGGGAAATAGCTCTAGAGCTAATTCTATTCTTCTAAAATCATGTGTTCTTTTCCTTTTTCTCTTATGTAAGTCAATGATCTTATACAAAGGGCATGATCTTTGCCCGAAGTGCCAGAGGGAGCTAAAACTGTTTAGAAGAAAGTGAAAAATACAAGAAACACTTTGAAGATGTGCATTTCCAAAGAAACTACAGTGTTGATTTGAACATTTTTCGCAAGCCTTGTATCTTTTGATGCAATATTAAGCCCCTGCTCCAGAAGGCAGGTGAGAAAGAATCTTAGCATTCTATACTGAATTTTTATGTGGGCATGGGAAAAACTGAAATTTGATTTCCTATAAATTTCACAATTGTCTTTGGTGTCTAAAAAATTACAAGGTCCCTTGAAGATCTTTCCCATAGTTATGCCATCTTCAGCCTTCAGCCTTCCCTTATGTCAAGGTATTTATCTTCGTTATTCACCTGCCCCGCCAGTCATGTGGAACCCAGAGAAGTTTAATGATCTCTATCGATCTCAGACCAGCTATAGCCAAGTCATTAGACATGAAAAGTCTCAACGACAGACACATCCCTAAACAAACTGTTTCTTTAAGGAGATCAAAATATAAATAAGAATACATTTCCATTTTTCCATTACAGATAATTATTGGCAAAATGTGAAAATTTGAATTTTAATGGTTCCAAGCTCAGCAAACAGGAATCTTAAATTTACTGTTTTCAAAAATATCCTGCTTTTCTAGATTAACACCACAATTTTTACTTTAGTTTATTGATTCCTGAATGATGAATATTAGTGTTACTACTTAAAGAGAAAATACAGTAGTGAGAAAGTTAAAAAACATATTTATCTCTTCAGCTGGCTCTGAAACATTTCAAGCATTTTTACAGTCTGTTTGATTGATACAGGCCATTAGAATAATCAGTTTAGGAAATTTAATGTTGCCCAATGAAATTTGCCATTTCTGCAAAAAAACCCCAAACTGTATTTCTTCAATGAAAATGAAAATTACTACTTCAGACATAACTGTATGTAAAACTGCTGAATGCATCAGCTGGCTTCTCTCGCATAGCAGTGACTGGGATTTTACTGTTTGAGTCTTCTCAGGAAGACTTTAAAATGATACATGTTATGGCCACCAAGCAAGGTACATATTTTTAATATTTGATAGAATCATGTTTGATAGGTTGATATGTATGTCCTCAAAATGTGTTTTCACATTATGAAGTGTGAAAAAAACACACTTATGAAGTTTACAAAACAGTGGTAAATTTCATCCCTCTAGATTTTTTCAGCATATCCTATGCATATACTTAAATGACACCCATACACTATACTCAAGACATATTTAGACTATGTATAGAAAATACATGGAGGTATTTCTATTGGCTTTTAAATATTAATACTTCAAAGTATTAAAGCATTCTTACTGTTTGTGAGAATTTTACTAATAAGGTAATAAATAAATGCCTTATCTTCAAAGTATTGTTAATGATTAGGTGCTACATCCCCAAATTTAAACATTTAGTGTTTCAAGCTTCTGCGTCTCTGGGTTTACAATTATGTGCTAATCACAGTTCTCTGCTACCTTCCATTTATTTAGGTAATTGGGTTTATTTTCAACTGCATGTATCTAAAATCTAATCACACAGCTATAGCAAGATGTATCCTCAGGCAAAGTGAGAGGACAAACAGTCTTGTTTAAGACATGAAGAAACCACACACTAAATAAAAATAATATCATTTTGATTATTAAATCTTCTTGGTCTATGAGAAGTATTCAGTTGCAAACCCAGAGGGCCATTTAAAATTGAAAAGCATTTACACAGAAGATCCATGGAAACCACAAAACCCTTTCTGTTGAATCTTTTCAGCTACCAAGCTTTCAGCTATCAAACCCACATTTTTAGAGAAGAGATCAAACAGTTTCCAAAAGGAATTTTTTCTGACATGAAAAGCATACACAGAGGTTTTGAATTCCTCCAAAGACCTCTGTGGTAAAGGAAGGAACTCTGAGTTTTAAATTGGTTCCCATTTTAAAATATTTTGATTTTTTTTTTTTTAATAGTTTAGAGTTTGCCACAGGTCTTGAGTTGAGGAGGGAACATCTCTTCAAGTTAAGAAAAAGTAGTACCCTTAGATATCAGACATGACATTCATTCCCACTGATTCTGCTCTCAATCATAGAGAAAACCACCTGCAAACAGTCAGGTAAAGCCAAGGCAAGGCACAGATGTTAAAATCCTAAAATACAGCCTCAGCACTTTGACATAGAGATCCTGAAGACACTACATTTTTTCTTTATTTACCAAGACTGCACAGTGAAAAACTGAAAATAAAGTATTATGTATAAGGTGCCTGTGTAAGTTAAACATATGTCTTTTAGGTTTTGGGTTTTTTTTTTAATTTCTACGTTCATATGTCTTTGATCACAAATACTTGCTGAGAAAAAAATATCTCAGTCCTTATACAGAGCAGCAGGACAGAAATGAATGCTTCCATCAAAAATTAAATTGCAGTCCACAAAGACTAGAGTTACTGAAAATTCATGCACCAGAAATCTAAAATGTGCAGCTACAAAATACAGGTCAGGTAAAAAAATCAAACCGTGAAGATAAAACATTTCAATTTTTTTTATCAGAATTTTTTCTGCATATCTCTTACATAATCACAGCCAAATCTTGAGTTTATTTTCCTTTTCAGAATAAGAAGTCATAGCAAAAAAGTGGTCATCTTCAATGAATGATAATCCAGTTTTACAGCTGATGACATATGGAACATACAACTATACTATATGCAACCACTACTTGCACCTCACTGAACTCATACAAGAAGAAAACAGTACAAAGCCAAAATCTATTAATTTGATTAATTGTGAATAACTTCTCTCCTTGACTTTTCTTTTGGTAGTATTTCAACATTTTTAAGCATACCTTATGACTTTCCATTTTATTTTCCTCAGAAATCCTTAGTAATGACATCTTTGTTTTTGTGTATTTCAACTTCTAACATACTCCTCAATTTTGCTGGGATTGGGTGATTTTCTGTGATTTATTTCAGGCCAGGTTAGAGCTCCTTCATTTCATGTTTGTGGTGCATTCAAGATGAAAGCTAAAAGGACACAGGATGAAAGGAAATCCTTCCAGATTTTCAAAACTGAACTAGGCGAGAACCTGAGCTAACTTTTAAATTGGATCTGCTTTGAATGGAGTGTTAAACTAGATGATTTACATGTTTCTGCCAATCTTATTATTTTTATGACACTATGATTAACTTATTATTCATTGTTATATTTTCAGTCTTATGAGGGTCCATCCATACCAGCTGTCAATGCAAGGAAGGCTCTTCTAGTATATATCAGTACGTAAATTGAAACATATGCACTATTTGGAGTGGACTAATTCACAGCTGAGTGAGCATAGCCTGAAAATCCCTAAATTTTCAAATTTATTCTGAATATTTTTCAATATAAACTTATGACAAATATTTTCAAATCTCAAATATATTTCCAATATAAATTTTCAAATAAATATATCTCTAAAGACTGAGTTCTTTAAAAGAGTACAATGCATTATCAAAATGTAACCAAGATGGGACACGATCAAACTCAGAAAGAGTTTCTGCTTTACATCCCATCAGCAATGCCTACACCTGTGACTGTAGCCAGCCAAGAAGAGTTGAAACCCCATTTATGTATATATATAATTAATGTATAAACTCCATTATTATATTTGATAGGTTGTGCATCCATTACTTATTTAAATGTCTTATCCCCACTTGCTTTTATCTTACTCCATGTGAGATGCAGACTTGCTTGATTTTGTACTACACAACTGCATTATTCTTTTTCAAAAACTGATCTACCCTGAAAAGAATCTTAGTTTCATCCTTTAAGTGTGCCAAAAGGAAAAAGCTTACTTTTTTGCTTGGGTTTTTTTTGGTTTGTTTTTTTTGGCTTTTTTTTTTTTTTTTTTTTTTTTTTTTTTTTTTTTTTTTGGAGAAAATATTATATTAGGATTTATGCAATGTTATCCACTTCTACAACTTCAAATTTTTCATCTTGACAGATATGCAGGTAACCAAGAACTTAAAACTTAGCAAGAAGGTTTTATTAAATGTAACAAGCAGCAGGGAAGCATTAAAACATACTGAAAGTAAGTTATTTTTTAGATGGCTTTAAGACATTTGGTTTCTTTCTAGAACACTTTCTCTTTTACAGTCCATAGCAAAGTCAATCTGCTAATCTAGAAGCAGCAAAGAGCATTCTTTTTAAATGCTGTATTAGAAAAAATTACTATGGATTAGCCTGCTATTAACCCATAGAAAGAACTGTTAAATTAATGACTTGACTCCACAAAACCATGGAGATTTAGATTTATTGATGAAAATTCAGGTTGACATTTTGTCCTTAATTCACCCTATTGAAAAGTAAGAAACAAAGGTAAAATTGCATGAGTTCATGAATGCCAACCCTGATTTTTAACTTTAATGTTGAGGGGTTTTGCTGTTGTCAGTCTTACTCTTACTAAGCTGAGCTATGGAAAATCTTTTATGTATGATGATGGCACGAACATTTACTTTTTCCTATTGTTTAAAAGTTGACATACACAGAAATTTATTTCTGGTAATCTGTTTCCCAGATTTTAACCAGAAGCAAAAAAAAAGGTTTTCCATCATATATAAAAAGGTCAAAAGATAGTTTTTAAAAAATCATAGGGATTTTTTGAGCACTCAACCAGAAGTGATCATGAAACTTTGAAAGAAAAGGAAAAGCAGAGATACTTTTATAAACATTAATTGAAAAATATTAATTAAAAGCCAGAAATGATATGTCATTTCCAGAAAGTAACTAACATGGAAAAA
The DNA here is from genome assembly GCA_013396875.1 of Vireo altiloquus. Lineage (NCBI taxonomy): Eukaryota > Metazoa > Chordata > Aves > Passeriformes > Vireonidae > Vireo > Vireo altiloquus. Next base: position 55,480 of record VZRF01006369.1, read on the forward strand.
AGAGATTTGAAAAGGAATAAACCATGATTAAGCCATCTTCACAAACTGTAAGAGCATGTCATTGCTCAGCTTTCCAGGTCAAAAGGCTGCCTAGCTTTGCCAGCTACAATAATTGTTATTGGATTTAGCAATGTCAGAACCTCAGAAGGAAATGTTCTCTCTAGTTGGAAAACACCCTCTTAGAAGCATGAAGAGGGAATATGGGTAACAGGTTCCTTCTTCAATACCTCTCACAGAAGACTAAAAGATACATGAGCAGACAAGGTTAATGTCATGCTTATAAAAGGCAATAACACGAATATGATAATCCACATTAAACAGTCCAAAATGCCACATCTATAAACAATAGCCAGCATAGGGTAACTATTCTGCAAATAACAGAGGTCATGATTTGCCTACAATTCATGTTCCTTATCTTTCTGAGTCACGACAAAGCGTTTTAGAAACATCAGTAACTCCAGAAATCCAATTCCAAAGTGGTATGCATACATATTTCTTGGAAATGAACTCTGCCTGTAGAGGTACTTTTTTTCCTCTGGAGATGTCTATAAGTTCATCCAATATGAAGAAGCAGCAAGATTGTGTGACTGACCACTCATGACTTTTTCTTGACATTGCTCATAAACATTGAAACATAGATGCAAATGGTCTTCAGTAATCATAGTTCTCTTACCTCTAATCAATAGATAAAACAATACTAGGTATCTCTCATTATCAATAGATAAATAAATCCGGTATCTTGTGTGCTTAAGTTTTTTTCACAGAAAACCTTGCAAATGTTCACCTTCTGATACACCTAAAATTGTGAGGGATTCTCTGAGAACTAAGTGTAATCCAATAATAATGGCATTACCCCTTTTTCTGAATTAGTACTCAATCAAAACAGGCATGAAGTTTAATCTGGACATCCTGTTTTACTAAAATATATTAGATATTGCATACTGAAATTATTTTAATCTGCATCATTAAAACTACAGAAGATTGACCAAAATTCATTTTTAAGTAGCAATAAGCAGTATTTTTGATCTATGAACCAAAATCTTCTTGTGACTAAATATGTGTAACTCCCACTGAAAACCCATTGTGAGTGCCTGTGTTTCAGAGCAGACGGTGGCCTATTTTTTTGTTATGTTTTATATAGTAAGGTGGTACCTGAATAAAAATACCTGCAGGATCAGCAGCCAGTTTCTACAAGACTCATAACACTTCCAAACACTGAAGGCATATTTGGAACACATTAGTTTCAAAGTCTCTTCTGTCAGAATTCGCTTGCATAATGAAACGCAAGAGTTCCTTATGAGACCAATGAGGCTGCAGGAATTCAGCAGCAAGAAAGGGTTGAAAAATGAAAATACAGTTAGGAAAAATCCTTGGTTTACAAGTAACAGAATTGTAGGGCAGGAATGAACATCCAGGAGATCATCATCGACTGGCTTGGCCTTATATAGTCTATGTTAATAAATTACTTGGGACAGAGTTCCCACAGCCTCTAAATTGGTATTTAATCGCCAACTATTCTCATAATTTGAAATATTTACCTAATAGTAACCTATTTACCCCTTGCTGCAATTTAAGCTTATTATTTGTTGCATGATTTTCTCTTTAATGCCTTCTCATTTGCAATTTTGAATGAACACTAACTTGAAAAGAATCATCCACATTTCCAGTGATGGGTTACAACTACTTACGATGTACAATGCCAGGGAGATCAGGGGAAGTTTATGTATAATTTTCCATGGTGTCTCAGCTCAAAACCAAGTGAATTAATCTAATGCAGCTTTTCCTCCCAAGACTTTTAAGCCCTCCTTCCAAAAAGGCATAAACCACAGATTATCACACTTATTTGACAGGAAGTATGCATAGACTAAGCCAGGTCTGAAACTGAATTTGCAACAGTTATACTAAATATGCTCCAACATCTTTAATGTAATATGCATATCTGTGGATTTCACCAGGTTTTTTTTTGTCCAAGGAATATATTTTAATTTCCTTGAATTTTGCCATTCATTAATAAATAAAAATATTCTGAAACATAAAAATTATGTATTTATAACCATAACTGCTAATATATATAAATATCTGCATAAAACATATATTTGGGTTTGCTAGTTTAAGATAAGCCATGCACTTTTTTTTTTGTTTAGCATTTGCTCTTGGAATTTAATAATATCTTTTAACCTAAATTACTTTATGGAATAGTGGCATGTATTGGAAAATGCAATACCTACTATGTCTTATGCCACGCTACAATTTAAATGCATGGTGATTGTACTGTACAGCAGTTATTATCAGACTATTGCACAACTCTGTATTACACTAGTTGGCTGCCTGCAGTGTTCTAGTTTCTGTGACATTGCAGTTTATCAGTCTGCACCATATACTTGAGAAATCTTCATGGCTTACATTTTCTTGCAACATCATGGTTTTGATTACAGTTAAGCTGGGTGTATACAGATGCCTGCTTAAGACAGGTGTCCTGTAACAAAGTTTAAGTTCTATCTTTCTCACAGAATAATTTTCATAAGAAAGAATTTGTATCTGATGTGACTAATTTTTCTCACTAATTAATGAGTACAATCATCTACCATTAAAAGTCAGATAGCTTTTTCTGCAATTGTGGTGAATATAATTTCATGCAGATGGGAATGCTTAGTTCTTTGTCCATACAATTACAAAAAGCACACTTGAAAAGATCTTATGCATTTATCTTTACAGCATTTTTGCATAATCAATTTTAATCTATATGACACCAGAGAATCATCTGAGAAAATATTTAGTTCTTTCAAATCTGATAAAGTTTTCTACAAAGCCCCCATTGGAGTCTGAATATATTATCTTCTAAAAATCCTTGAACTTGTAAAATTTCCAATCAGCGTTTTACATTTTGCCTGGAGCAGCATATCAAAGCATGGAGCATTTTATCAAGCTTATCCACCCTCTAACTTACCCTCTACAATTATGTATATGACTAGCTCAAATGCTAGAAGCTACTGAGGCAAGGGATAGTGTGACAAGAATTCTGAATTTTCAGGAAATACCTAGATGTGAACTCAGGATAAAAGCAGCTGAAAATTCAATCTAATACACAGTTCTGCAGATCAGCACGTTGCAGTTCCAGCCTTTCAAAGCTGAAAATATCATAGGAATCATTGTAAGTCCTCATGAAGCTCACAACTTTGAAAGCTTGAAAATGCTGTAACTAATGTAGTTAAAATTTCTAAGCCCCAAGGCAATCATTTGCTCATTAAATGACCAGGTATCACTCAGGTGTGGTCATTTTCTTTTTTTGGCTATGTTTGTCAACAGCCGTAGCACTGAGAGAGTTTCAGCTGAACAGACCTGTCTATGTGACTTGCTGAGCTTTTTAATAGCTTGTTTACAAGTAGTAAGTTGACATATGTTTCTTTTGCAATAATTGTAACACATTTCTTTTCATCTATACTAAGTAGCTCAGACACCATACTCTAAACAAAGAGGATAAAACTTCACCTTCTACTTCAACGTCTCCAAGACTCGTTCTTATTGTATTTCTACTCTGAAAAGTCTCAACATTGTCTGTATCTCTCCTATAACGTAGCTAATGAAGTTATGACAGTAACAAAATCTTTTTTCTACTTTGATTTTGACATGCTCCTGTAAAAAGTTCCCATCAAGGAGGAGCCTATGCTCCAGGGATCATTCACTTAAAGTATTTGGTAGTGCTTCAGGACAGTTTTGAAGAATAGTATTGCCAACTAAGCCATGAGAACAAACTTCTGAAGTAGTTTCAGTTGGAATTTTGATTCATAAGCCAGATGAAGTGGAACTACAAGCAAAGCAGGTGGCTCTGTACCATCTTGCTCTTAGTGACCCAACAATTCAGTCGCTCACCTTGAAGGAGGAGAAGCAAAGTTCTGATCACTTCTCCTGTTTGATTAAGAGCTGGCAGGAAAATAACTCTGTGCTACGACACCACATCCTGGCAATTCAGTGCTGTCATCACTGAATATTTACATGGCCTATGCAAAGTGCAACAACTTTCTCAGGATATCACTGACAATATATTGCTACTCTGTAGCAAATTGATCTTTGTATAATTTCAGTATTTTCATTTTACTGGAAATTTTCTTGTGTTAAGAAGAATTAATTACAGTTAATTACATTTAATTAATTTAATTAATTATAATTAATCCAAACCTGAATTAAACATTTTCTATGACCTAAGATAATTTTATCCCCATCTGATGGAAATACAATTAGCTTCAGGTTGAAATTCAGTAAAAAGAATTAATGAAAATGCTACCCTTATCACCACTTTATACCCTTTTCCACTGCAGGCCTTTCATTTAGATCCTTGACTCCATCTGAACATGTATCAGCATTTGTGATCATGTTAAATAGGATGTAATATCAGTATGTCCTTGAAGAATCAAACCAAGCTCCAAGTACCTTTAGGTTCTGCAATCCTGTATCTCCCTTTAATCTGTGATATACAGACTTTCTGTTTTGTCATTATCTCTAGCTTTTATACCTCAAGGGGCAGAACTGTCCTGTTTGTTCTGGCTAAGGTTCCTTCCATCATTTTAGTTTTTTTTTTT